>CM070490.1:33806725-33991196 GCA_036324585.1 Champsocephalus esox
GGGGAAAAGGGAACAAAAGAATGACATTCTGCTCGTCGCAAACAAACAAAAAAGACATTTGTAATCCCTGCGATCACCAAAAGGAAGAACAAGCATACCAGGTAGCACGCATGACCTGCCTCACAAGGTCGGGGGGTCACAGCGTGTCCTTCAACACTTCAAGGAGCAACCCAGCAAAGAGCTCATGTCAGCTCCACTCCACATGCACACTGACGGACCATGCGTCCAGATACGCTCACAACCGCCAACTTAAAAGGGACATTTGGGTTCCTTAGAACCATTCCATCTGTAATAGCTTATAGTCATTCACGACACACGGGGCTCCTTTGAAAAAGGGGGCGGAGCATCCCAGAACGAAGTGTGTCCTCACATTAGTTTTGAGGAGAGCCATCATGTTTGATAACTCCAGACCTCAGATGTTGGAACAGTGTCAAGTCCAGTGTTTCTCAAAACTATTCCTGCAGGGGGTCCGTGAGATTTTTCAATGTTATTTTTAATATGTGCAGTTAACCATTTTTTTCTAAATAATTATACGATAAGAATTTAAAAAAGACATGTGAAGACATGCAAAGTATAGAGACAAATAGAGATTACATTCAATTTCGTGTTTATTTGTTTATTTTTTACTTCTCAATATTTTAACAATATTTGCTTTCTACAATATCTGAAGGAGGAACTACAGATAGTGATGTTGGTTAAGGTCAGATAAAGATCGTGGTTATAATAATTAAGAATGCTAATACATCTCTCCATCACCCTAACCTTTGCACTTTACCTTAACTAGAAATATAAATCTTAAATTCTTGTGAACTTGAATTGAAAACTTCACTAAAATCATGAAAAATAATCAGTAACCCTTTCAAATCTGCTGGAAAATATGTATAGATTTGTATATTTTGTGTTGTGCTAACATTGCCTGAGACTGAATTGATGCATTTGTCTCTACTTCCTGTAATCTCTTAGAGGACGGAAAGGAAATGAGTGATCTGCAGAGCTGCACGCTGAAGGCGAGGGGTTACACAGGAAGAAGAACCTGCTGGCTGCTCACTCTTCACAAATGCTAGCTTGTGTTAAAAGGGCTGTGAAATGATTTAAAATGCCTTTGTTGTAAACATTGTCCTTCGCTACTATCAGTGGGCGATTCAAAAGCATACTTAAGGGAAACACGTAGCAGGAGAAGCGAGTGAAAATGCCAGTAAAAGAATAAAAGCTAATTCAGATACGGGAGAAAGCCTCGGGGTAGTGGAGCGCTGATGTAATCGTCGACTTCTTATGGGCTCTTAACGGCCTTTTATACTGAAAAGATGTACTTAGAGTTTTGTTAGTGCAGCACACACTAGTATTCAAGGTCCTCAAGGAGAAATTGTTATTGCTATCCGCACTATGGAATCATCCGATTGACTAGATAGAGAGTGATTTATCCCGCGGGCCCTCCCCTTTCCTTTGACTCCGGCTGAACAATAACAGTAACTCTTCTGCATGTCCAGACTGTCACTTCTGTAATCAGGGCCTGCCACACTCCAGAGTGAGGAGCACTTCTTTTAGAACATTCCACATTCAAGGTCCATTAGCTCTGTGTGTCTGCTGCGGTGCTTCACACTACTATAGCATGTCCTTGAAAGAACACGGCCGGAGAGCCACGAAATGTTGATCACATATTGGCTGGTTCTGGTTCTGGTTCGGCCCTCCTTGAGAAAGAGGGAGATACTACTACATTGTGACTGATACCATTCATCTCACCGAGCCCTGAAACGGGACGGCCTCCTGAACACTGGAGTGAAACGTTCATTTGCTGTCTGAGCAGTAACCGGGTTAAATGGGCCTCGTGGAGTAAATGGAGCCGTCTCTGCTGCAGCGAGGCAGAACTTATCGAGAAACCCTTGAACATGAAATGTGGTCTCTGTACATGTGTCTCCATCATCCAGGTTAATGCAGTACAGACTCCGAGGTGAAAGGGAAAGTCCACCTGTTAGATATCATCCAGTGGTGGTGTCGAGTGTGTCACCAGAGGGACTTAGTGTGCTAATGTACTTTCGTTGGTAATATCAAGCTCCCTCCCGCTGCTTCATCTGCTTCTACTTCAAGTAGCGATTTCCTGCATTTCCCAGAATGGCTTTTGACACTCCCTCGCTGCTTCTCTGTCGGAGGAGAGAAACAGTGCCGTGTGGCTTCCAGCTGGGAGAAAGTCAGGATGATGACAGAAGAAGTTACTGTGTCGACTATCAGAAGTGAAATACCATAACGCTAACATTCTAACAATGTTTAAGAGGTATCGCAGCTCTGCAGCTGCACTCACGGTTCCTCTCTGATCATCTGGTTATCTGCAAGAGGAGGGAAATAAACCAACACACAACCACATGTGCACTGGAATGCAAATACACATTGTGTTACATTGTTAATATTCTTTGGTTTCAGGCAGTTATTCAGCGGAGTTTCTCTCCGGAGGGACACCACAACGCTGCATGTGGTGATTTGTTCAGTCTTTTTGTGCGTGTGAACAAATCTGAAACATTTACTTTAATACATGTTTTAATTTCATAACTGAATTAAGTTAGTTGAAAGCAATAATATTACGTTTATTTATTTAAACGTACTACTTTCAACTTACCTAATATGCAGCCTGCATGCTTCTATGCATTATATATTATTATTGTGTTTGTTCAAACGGTGCATGAGTGATGATATGTGTATGTATTTTAATGTTTACTATGTTTGTATATCTTAGACTGCACTGTACCTTTTATCCATGTATTTTTTCTTTTAATGTTTATTTTATTATCTTTTCTTTTTAATGACTGATTTTAAACGCCATTTTCTTAATGTCTTTCATTTTTTGTAAAGCACTTTGAATTGCCTCGTGTTGAAAGGTGCTGTATAAATAAACTTGCCTTGCCTTGCCTTTCTTGTCCGCAGCAGCAGAAAGCATTTTCGAATGTTTGAATGAATCAAAGTGGGTCGTCACCGTTGATTTTCTCTTATGCTCCAACCTATGGCTCCAACACAGTTGCACGGGGTGCAGAATAGTTTCCCCCCACTTTCGTGCAAGACATCGGGAACTGCTTTCCCGGTCTTTAGCAGAAATGTTCGTCGGTAAAAGAGATGGATTCGATTTTTTCATCTTGGTGTTTTCTCTCTCGTGAGAGCGCCACACGTTCACTCTACGGTGTTGTTTACCTTCTGTGATGCGCAAACTGATGACGTCGCGTCATCATCATCATCATCACTACTTCACCTCAAGACGATTTAACTTTTTTTTCTCAACTTTGTGTGGAAAAATGCGTGAATTATGCGCTCTTTTAATAAATATGCGCCCTTTTAAAAATCTGCGCCATTTTGCTGATTATGCGGTAAATTATGCGATCACATAATTCACGTTTTTCTGGAGGGTCTATCGGATCCGCGTATCTACCGTCCAATTGTTTTCTTTATTAAACACGTAAACGGAGGAGCTTTTGAGAGGCCTTTTTGCTTTTTACCTTACTAAATGGTCTAATGGTCATTGGAGCGAGGGGCGGGGCGAAACTCACGGAAGTGATTTCAAAACAAAAGCGTTGATAATATTATAAACAAAGGGAAACAAGGTGAATTTAGCGATCACAACGAAAACGGCCAAGACACACATTGAGCCCAGAAAATGGATGTTACTAAGGCTGTAAATATAATAAGCCTGTGTCTAAAATGAACAACATTGTTAGGAGATTTAAACTATACAGCGATTCTGCACTGCGGTCACTCCGCCGCCTCTCGAGTTTGTTTTTTCAAATCAGCTGCTTTTCATTCCTGCTATATTTGAGGAGTGATACAAATGAAGCTTAGCGCAAGTTCAATGAGGACGACCATGACCAAGATGTGGTGTTACACGTCACTTCAATCTCCTCTTCCATTAAGTAATCAGGGGCGTTACTCCCCAGCTAGCCAATCATCGCACCTGCTACCCCTTTAAATCTGCTCTTCCCTCTCTGTCAGTTGTCATTTCAGGTGTCAACGCACAACCCTCCTCCACCCCTTCGCCTCCTGTCTCCTAATTCAGGGCCAAGCTAATCCTTCTTCCTTCCGACCAGACCGAACCATTTATCACCACCACCAGTGTCTAGACCCCGGGGGGGTTCATCGGAGCAGTTTTCCTCTCCCTCCCGAATGATCATCCTACAAACCGGGGCCTAATCTCCAAACATCAGTTAATTCATTGTTGTAATCTGTCAATCATCATTTTCTTATACCACGTGTCCCGGTAATGTATTTCATACATCACGTCTCTCCTGATTGAAATATGTTTTAGCACAAGTTCTTAAGGAAACTGACACTGTTGGACTCTGTTCTAGTTTGACTTCTACCAGAAATAAGTAAGTACTTTTGCTGTGTACTTTGTGAGTAATCCTCTGTCAGAGTTCCCTCCATAGCACATAATGCATGTGTTTCTGCTATCTTTGATGAATGATCAACATAATTTTACCATTAGTTTTTAATGAAACTGATACTGTTTGACTTTGTATTAGTTAGCCTACTACTTACAATACATTGAAGTACTTTTACTGTGTATCTTTTGAGAAATACTCTGTCAAAGTCCCCTGCTGAGAACAACATCAAGCCACTTCTGCTAAGTTTGATGAGGGAATTCTTTTTTGTTGCCATTAGTTCTTCGTGGGATTGATCGTGTTGGACTCAGTACTAGTGAAACTACCCCCACAAGTACTATGAAGTACTTACTGTGTACTTTTCCAGTACTCCTCTGTCAATGTTCCCTCCTGAGAACAAGAATACATGTTTTTCTGCTATTTTGAATCAGCGTTAAAACAATCTTTCTTCATGAGACTGATATTGTTGGACAGAGTATTTTAAGAGGATAATGGACATGATATCAGCAATACTTCCAGTCAGTACTTCGGCAGCAGCATTTTTACCCCTTGGAAAGTCTTTAGAGTCTGGCCTGGATAGCTGGTCTATCCTTCTGCACACTGACACACCCTGTCACTCTTGTTGGCCTCTTATGAAGCTGCTGTCTTTTAAAATATGATTATTTCTCTGCTTCTACAGTAGTTCATTCCTCGCAGATTCTTCCATCAGTCCCAGTAATTGCATGTCAGTCAATAGAGCTTTGAAAAATGTGTCCAATTCAACATAAATGTTTTTTTGTGAGTGAAGGCCAGAGCTAAATTATAGATTGTTTGATTGTGTAATTACAAGGTGAGAGAAAATAAATCCACATCCTCCTATGAAATGTATTTTATTTCCTTGTCCATGTTATACTTATACTTACTTGCATTAGAACATTTGCATGTTGAACTACATGATATCTTCCTCAGCCTCAAGGAAATACAATAAGTGTATAATACAGAGGATTGTTGTAAAAGTACACAGTAAGTACTTCATAGTACTTGTGGGGGTAGTTTCACTATACTGAGTCCAACAGGATCAAACTCGCGAAGAACTAATGGCAACAAAAAATAATTCCCCTCATCAAAGCTTGATTTTGTTCTCAGCAGGGGACTTTGACAGAGTATTTCTCAAAAAATACACAGTAAAAGTACTTCAATGTATTGTAAGTAGTAGGCTAACTAATACAAAGTCAAACAGTATCAATTTCATTAAAAACTAAATGTTTATCATTCATCAAAGATAGCAGAAAAACATGCATTATGTGCTATGGAGGGAACTCTGACAGAGGATTACTCACAAAGTACACAGCAAAAGTACTTCATTTTATTTCTGGTAGAAGTCAAACTCATGCACTGTCAACGGGTGGGGGAGGGGGGGGACATGCTCGTGAACTGTTAATAATAAGGTCCCATTGGTCGGAAGTAGATGGGCGGGACTTCGCCTCCGGAGCTTCGCTGTTAGCGGAAGTAACCGGCGGATAGACGGATGAGAACATGGATTGGTGGATCGCTTTGTCAATCATTATTCTCCCAAAGGGTAAGTCTCGCCAATTGAATTTCTTCTCCCTCGCTGTGGAGTGTGGAGGTATGGCGCAATATTAATAGCTGAGAATGTAATATCATTTCAGATAGTTTTACAAGTATGGTGTCACATTACACGTTTTTGAGGCGAATACATTTTAGACAGAGCCCTAAGGAAAACTTTAAGTTCAACCACTGGTTAATGAAAAAAGGCCTTCTTCGAAAATCAATGAAATGCCCCTCTTGTGCTCATGTCATGAAGTTGAAACGGCCTTATGCTAACAAGGAGGCATCGTGGTAAGTAATGCTAGAACACTTAGCCTGTGCTTCATTTATTAATTTTGGGCATATCATATTGTTAGCTCTGTAGCTGTAAGTTCATCTGAATGTTGGATGCAGACTTGTCACCTTTCAGAAACATTCACCATTTTGAATCTACATTATGTGATTCATGCATATCTGATGGAAATTATTATATACCGGTAATTTATATTATTAAACCTAATTGTTTTTATTAGGAGGAATTATCAGCTAAATCTCACCACTGCTGATGATTTATATTTGCATGTGGGCTACTTTTTAAGGTGGTAACACTACTAAATGCACTCAAATATCTTCCTTATTCAGTTAATTATTGTAGATTAAATTCTTCTTGTCAAGTATACCTAGAAATGTTGAATAACACAAATGACTTGCGCCATATTCAATCCATGTCTTAGATGTATCAACACCTTACAAATCTAGAATTAATTTATCAGAATTCAATTCAACCAATTTGTTTAATCATCATGATGTACCGGGATTCATGTCACAAAGGGAACATATTCAAGGTCCATCCGAAGTGGCTCCATGTTTGAGAATTCTCATGTGCGACTGCAAACATGGATGCATTTCATCTACAGGTGGGTGGTTCTAAATCATTCATGAAAAGTGTATATATGGAAATGTACTGTACACCCATGACCACTTCAACATTGGTTTTAACCTCCCCTCCTAACTAACTGGATTGTTTACAGATTTGCCCAAGGCCTTCGATTGCGACACGTGGACATGCTGCAGGAAGGAATTACTCGTAGCTCTGCAACTCTGACGAAGCTCGCAGACAAGCTGCGAAGTGTTTGTAAATCTGCCATGAGAAGAGTGAGAAGAAGAGGCCAGCAGACCATTGGAAGACGAAGTGAAGTTGTTATGATCGATGAAAGCAAATGTGGCCATAAAAGAAAGGTGTGTAAACTATGCAAACACTTTAAGATTGTTACATCATTAAAACAAGTTTATTTCCTATGATCTTGCATAAGCCTGTCCTTAACAGAGCTACTATGTAGACATTACATACTTTTAATACACAGAAAGTTAACATTTATTTTCACCATTTCTGCTGTACGACACTGTGTCTATCATAGCTAATTAATTATACATAAAGTAGTAGAGTGTATTGTAAATTGTAAAACATTTGAACAACTGTTCTGAACATGCTCAAACAGTTCACTGCTGTGTGATTAATAATTGAAAACAAATGCATACAGTATTCCATGTAGAAATATACAATGGTTAGGCTCTACGGAAAATATTTTAAAACATTCTTTATTTAAAGGGGACCTATCATGCAAAATGCACCTTTTGTACGTCTTTTATACATGAATATGTGTCCCCTGTGTTCCAGGGAACTCACCAAGTGTCAGAAAACACAACCCTCTCTATTTCCTCCTTCGCCAAATCTCTAAAAAAGGGGCTGCAACGGATCTGAAAAAAACGGATCCAGATTTCAACACTTTTCTACGTCACAAAGAAGTGCTCCGCTTATTGGTCAACTCTCCACCTATCAGGGGAATGAGCCACGGCCACGTGCATTGCCAAACCTCTCATTCGCATATAGGCTATGGCAGGCTAAATCAACCCACATCTGTGTTTTTGCCTGCTCTTGCCAGGATGTCTAAGCTAGTTAAACGTTGTGCTGTTGTTGGCTGCAAGACTCGGGACAGGGGACTGCATGCAATGCCATCAGTGGAAAAAGAAATGAATCTGTGGCTAGACTTCATTTACAAGGGACATGTGCCAGAAGACCACGGCAGATTTCTGTTTGTGTGTTCCAAACATTTTAGGCGGACATGTTTCTGAACTTGTCTCCAGTCCAACACGGATATGCCTCCAAAGTAATGCTAAACCCGGGATCAATACCAACCATCCGGGACCAGGCCAGTGAGGACACATCCAATTTTGAAGCTGTAAGTTTTTATTTAGCGGTGTTTTTCCTGATAAAGCTATCTCTAGCTTGTAGCATGTAGCTTCGCCGTATCAATGTCGCCTCAAACCCAAATAGTAATCGGTTAGGTGTTTATATATTTTTGTAGCATTTTATTTTGTACGCTCCGCAGTCTTTGCTTTGTCTTTCATTTGAATGATCAGGCATTTGCTAACATGTTCAGACATACTGCCGTAATGGCGATCTGTGTGAAGGCTGTAATGCCACGCCCTAGGCGATAACACAAGTTTGTATTCTATGTATTAGTATTTTGTATCCTCATCCATCATATTGAGTAAGTTATAATAACAAACGTAATCTTCTGTAGGCAAGTGCCATTTTTTCCGGCGTTATATGTAAAAGCTTTTGTGATTGTAGTCTGTAAGAACAATCTGTAAGCTAAGCTACGCTACGCTAATGAGACATGCCGTTTTTTGCAGCGTTATATGTAAAAGATTTTGTGATTGTAGTCTGTAAGAACGATCAGATATCATCGATCTGTAAGCTAAGCTACGCTACGCTAATGAGACATGCCGTTTTTTCCAGCGTTATATGTAAAAGCTTTTGTGATTGTAGTCTGTAAGAACGATCAGATATCATCGATCTGTAAGCTAAGCTACGCTACGCTAATGAGACATGCCGTGTTTTTGCAGCGTTATATGTAAAAGCTTTTGTGTGTTTACTTGTTTGCGCACATGAATATAAATGGGGGTGTGTTAGGATACAACACTGTATGTATGCGAGGGGGACACACACCACGAGTAAAACTGAGCTAAAGCCCCGTTGGTCTGTTGTTGTTGACAAGGCCTTACCTCTAGCAACAGGCTAATTAGTGGCTAGCACTCATTACAGTCAGTCTACTGAGCTC
Organism: Champsocephalus esox; assembly: GCA_036324585.1. Classification (NCBI taxonomy): domain Eukaryota; kingdom Metazoa; phylum Chordata; class Actinopteri; order Perciformes; family Channichthyidae; genus Champsocephalus; species Champsocephalus esox. The sequence goes on from CM070490.1 coordinate 33,815,733, forward strand.
AGCCCCTCTCCAACACATCATCTGTATTGAGTCAGAAACACAGCATGCACGTTACGGTTCAAAACTAACTCAGATTGGAAAAGGCAAAGTAAAGAGCTTTGCTAAATAGAGAGTTTTAGCCCCATCTTTTGGGATTTCAGACTATATTTATCCAAATAGTATTTTCTCATCCTGAATACTAAGTTGAGATGATTTTGTTCAAACTATGTGTTCTTCTTTACAGGCCAGCACCTCACATACTTACTAATTAGTGACAATTTGTACATCCTTTGCTATTATTTACATTTTTTTTTATCATGGCGGAAATGAAAGACTGTACCTGGCAGCCCTGCACTACAATGAAAACGCTGAGCGTGCACAAGCCACTACATCCACTGGAAACCCTCTGTATAAACTGCAGTTCCCAAAGGCCAGGAAGGGAGAATGCAGAGCAAAACCAGTAAAGACTGACCCCACATTCCGTCAGTGTTTAAAATATTTATTATACAACTATTTACAAATATAAAATTAGAAAGAAGTTTCAGTTTTTTACATGCATATACTAATCTAAACCACATTTTTTGTTGTGCTTTTTTTTACCATTGCACAGCCCTACGTGGCCAACTTGATGGACCTCATCTTCGACCAAGTCTTTGTGGACCCTGCACCATTATGAGCGACCTGACGGGGAGGAGGACATCGCCGGGTATGCTACACGGTTCAATTTGGCTGCTGTCTGAACCCAACATCGACATTTCACGGATCAGGAAACTCCCTGCGTATCCTGAGGACAACGCAGGCCGGAATCACCACTCTGATCCTGCGTCCAAGGAAGCCCCAGCACCAGCTCACAAAGCTTCTGTCAAAATATTTAGTGTCATTTATACAAAATACAAGTAAAGTTCCGAGTTGATATCAAATGTGTCGTGATTATTCATGTTTGGATGGGTAAAGAATATTCTGATTTCAAAAGCATAAGGTTGTGTGTGGACTTTTTGTCGTACACATGGGTGTGTTATGCCATTGCTGTGTAGTATATAATATAATAGTACATGTACAATGACAGAATGAAAGATTGCATAAAGCCATATACACCAGTATTTATTTCCATGAACAATATTAGCATTCGTTTTACAATTTCAGTCCAAACAAACCACTCACTGCTCTATTTGCCTCAACTGTAGTCCGCCATGTTCAGCTCTGTAAATATTCAACGCATTCTGCAGGGAGAACACATTCAGGCACACAGGCTCCAATCCAGGATGGTCCACCATACATTACTCCACCATTACTGCATCCGTCTTGACACATTGTGATAAACATATTGAATGACATGTGAAAAATGTATTTAAACAGACAACTTAGTAAAGCTGTCAAAAATGTTAGCTGTGGTATCTCCATGCAGCACACATTCTCCGTTCAGAAGGCATCGTGGCGCAATAGAGAATCGCAGTGACGCGTCCTAAAACCCGGATGTAAACTTCTTCCGGTTCCTTCGTCAAAAACGCAATGCAATGTCTCCATAGGATTTTAGAAAATAGCTCGAAATAAGGTCTGTGGTTGACACACATTTAAGAGAAGGATGACGTTTTGTTCAGCCGGATAATCTCCACATGTCTCTCCTACTTTTATAATTTTTGAATCATAAATCTATTCGCCAAAAGGGAAATGCTAACGTTATGCTATAAACGAACTACAAGCCAGTACAGCAGCAGGGTCGCACGACTTCAACGTCACGCCAACTTAAGATCGTTTCAACTGACTTGCACTGAAACTGCACTTTGAACACTTTAAATATATTAACATTTTAAACTGTATACCCCGTTTATCTAGGCCCGTTTTGTTTTATGTATAGGCTACATGTCACACTGTGGGAAACGATATTTCTGGATGTATAACACATGTAGAATTTGTTTACAATAAAGCTGACTTTGACTTCCGCGTGCTTGCATATTTTAACAAAGCTTTTCATTTTAGCCACACTGAATTTCACTAGAAGTCATGGCTGTGTCAATTACCAGTCTGCTATCGTTTTACAAAGATGACAAGAAGAATGGAGATAGAGGAGAGAACCACTACAAGTCAGGACACGTGCAGCCTCGATGAAGGTGTGCTTACCGGTGTTGTCAGGGCTAGCATGAGGGACAAGGTTTATAGAGTGTCGGTGAGTAGTGATAGCAAGAGTACCGTTAACCTAGAGTTAATTTATTCACATTCATTCCCATCAACAAATCCATTTTATGTGTCACATGAAATCTTTATTAGGCAAGGCAAGTTTATTTATATAGCACTTTTCAACACATGGCAATTCAAAGTGCTTTACAAAAAGACATTAAGAAATGGCATTTAAAACCAGTCATTAAAAAGAAAAGCTAATAAAATAAACATTAAAAGAAAAAATACACGGATAAAAGTTACAGTGCAGTTTAAGATGTGAATAGTTCAATTAAAGCAGCGAGAAAAAGAAAAGTCTTCTGCTGGATTTAAAAGTAGTCAGAGTTGCAGCGGACCTGCAGGTTTCTGGGAGTTTGTTCCAGATGTTTGGATCATAATAACTGAACGCTGCTTCTCCATGTTTAGTTCTGACTCTAGGGGACAGAAAGCTGACCCAGTCTCTGAAGACCTGAGAGATCTGGATGGTTCATAGTTTAGCAGGAGGTCAGTAAATGTATTTTGGGCCTAAACCATTCAGTGCTTTATAAACCAGCAGCAGTATTTTGAAATCTATTCTTTGACACACAGGAAGCCAGTGTAAAGACTTCAGAACTGGAGTGATGTGATCCACTTTCTTAGTGTTAGTGAGGACTCGAGCAGCGGCGTTCTGAATCAGCTGCAGCTTTCCTCATAGATGTTTTAGTGAGACCTGTGAAGACACCATTGCAGTAGTCCAGTCTTCTGAAGATAAAAGGCATGGACAAGTTTTTCCAAATCCTGCTGTGACATTAGTCTTTTAATCCTAGATATGTTCTTTAGATGATAGTAGGCTGATTTAGTAACTGTTTTAATGTGATTGTTGAAACTCAGGTCAGAGTCCATGACTACACCTAGATTGCACGACCGAAGCTCAGCGCTAACTTTTATACGTTCTGCCTTGGCTCCAAAAACCATTACCTCAGTTTTATCTTTGTTTAATTGGAGAAAGTTCTGACACATCCAGTCATTGATTGCATGTGTTTGAATTGGAGCATCATCTCCTGGTGAAATTGTTACGTACATTTGTGTGTCATCTGCATAGCTATGGTAACTTATTTTGTTGTTCTTCATTATCTGAGCCAGTGGTAGCATGCAGATGTTAAAGAGAAGAGGCCCCAAGATTACAAAATTACCACCAGAAAACACAGAAATATCCATGAAATAAACATACAGTAGGCTATAAACAATTAAAGGGATAATTGGGAAGGCATTACAAATGTAAATATATTTTAAATAATAAAACAATCCCACCACCACAGGTATCTACAGGAGAAGAGGGAATTCTCTCCACAGAATGTGAATGCCCACGTGGAGAATGGAAATGCAGTCATGCGGCTGCATTAGCCATCTTTGCCATCCACACTTTCAGCTGCACTGACTCCCCCTGTCAGTGAGAAGCCAAAGGCAGTTAAACGTACGCATTCAGTGAGGAGCTATTTCCTCCAACCAATAACTGATTCAACCCGCTGACAAGAGAGCCCACCTCCGCAGATCGTGACTGGCTGAGGGGACAGACTCGGGGCAGGTTCTCAGGAATGTCTTGGCTTCTCTCCCCCGAGCCAGAAGAGGAACACTACAGCTTGGAAACACTTACTGTTCCTGAAATGCTCAAATCAGTTGGGCATCAGGGACCTGAGGCAATTGTGGCAAGCATGGCATTGTCTGAGGAGCAACAGAGGGCAATTCAGGTGGCTACACTGGTCAGCGAACCAACCCAAACTGGCCTTGGTTCAGGAAAGGAAGGTTGACTGGCAGCAGCTTTGGAGCTGTCCTGAGGTCAAAGCGTGTGACTGCTGCCCTTAGTGCCAGGGTGCTAGGGCAACAACAGGCCCTTGATGGTGTTTTGTCTGTACAGTGGGGGACTATGAATGAATGTGAGGGCGTCAGGGCATTCACCACTGCAACCCAGATGCAGGTCCATGAGTCAGGTTTGTGGCTCTCCCAATCAGGAGTGTTGGGGGCATCTCCAGATGGTTTGGAAGGGTCTTCCGCTGTGCTGGAGGTAAAGTGTCCCTACGGAGCCAGGGAAATGACAATTAGTGAAGCATTGCAAATCAAGGGCTTCTGTGTCAGTAAGGAGGAGAAACATTCAGCCTGCGTGAGGAGCATCCTTACTGGCACCAAGTGCAAGGTCAGCTTCACCTCACTGCAAGAAAGAAGAAGAAATTAAGAAATTGTGAATCGTTTTTAATTTACATTTACTCGCCTTTGCAATGTTGTGGTTGTTAGAGTGTTACCCCCTAAACGCACCAGGAGCGTCTGCGCCGCGTTACGTTGCGGCTGCGCCACGCTGCGACCCTCCTGCGACCTAACACACCAGGCGCGTTTCAAAACGTTGCGGAAGCGGAGCGTCGTGTGTGCAGCCTCGCAGTTCTTAATTAACTTTAAAACATTAATATGTAGTTGTTACCTTCCACTCCACAAACTGCAGCGACTAAAAACCAGGCCTTGTCCTTTCTGATGCTGTCCTTGTAAAAAGCATTGGTTACATCGTATAAAATGGTGTGTTTCTCCACTTCCATTATGAACACCTCGTCGTCCATTGTGCGTATCGTAGTGGAGGTGTTGTGATGAAGAAGGGGGGTCTGCTAAATTAGCATATATGCGGGATGGGCCTGGCCCGGATGCTCACCTTTCCACTTCCTGCGAGGGGGGGGCTGCCTGCCCGACCTTACCTTACGGCTGCGCCGCGGCAAAAATAGGATTCATCCTAATTTTAGAGAAGCGCTGCGCCGAGCCGCTTCTGGGACGCGTCTGAGCCGTAACACGGCGCATGTGGTGGAATAGCACCCATTGACTAGAGTGGCCGCGATCCTTACGACCGCCGCGGCGCGGCCGTAACGTGGCGCGGCCGTAACGTGGCGCAGACGCTCCTGGTGCGTTTAGGGGGTTAGGCTTCCTGTCAGCTCGTCTGTTGGGAAGATATAAAATATTAGTTTCATGGAAGTCACACCGTCACATATAAGAGCATTAACACATACAGTACATAGGCTAAACCAAAACATCTAAAGATATAACCTTGCACTTTGTCTCGTGAACATTTTCACTATTTTGACATTTTTATAGATCAAAATTGAACTAAAGAAATAAATGGTAGATAAATCCATATTGAAAATAGGTGTCAGCTGCTACACTGATTATAATAGTTATATTTCTTAATTAATTAAGATATTACTGTATTGATCCCAATTGGGGAAATGTTTGTGTTGCAGCAGCATAACAAGAAAAACAAAATATAAGTTATTATATATACAAAAGTATGTTAGGGATGGAATATTAAATTGAATATAAATGTAAAATGTACATGTGATGTGACGTCCAAGAGAAGCTATGGAGCAGAGAGTTCTCTGCCAGCCAGAGGTGATTTGTTATTAGTTCAATATGTCAAACTGATTTCCCTGAATATAATCTTTAGTTACATGGTGAAACGTTATGCTGCTTGTACTAATTAGACTTATCATATAAGCCACACAGGTTTTAATAGTATGTATTCATTATCTTGACTTATGTTGCGGTCTTTTCAGCAGTGCCATCTCTAAAACGGCGATACAGTCACTACCCATCATTTACATTTCACCATGACATGGACAACAATGTAACGTCAGCTTACCTCATGGCATGAATCCAGACTCTCCTTTGGAAAACATTGGCTGGGAAACGATAGAACGAGCACGTTTCATGCGAAGACCTGTTGCTGCAACCCGGAGCAAAGCAACAAACCATTGCGTAGCTAACTAGTAGCGCTAGCTTTAGCTAACGTTAGCCAACGAAACGAACTGCCGAGTAAAATGGGAAAACACTGGTAATTAATTGTTCTATAATTTGTAAAACTACGGTATTAAAAATGACCATTTCAAAAATAGAGATTCTAATGATAAGATATAGATATACAGATACTAAAGATACTACAGATAGGCTACTAAAGATAGGCAGGTACTTGCTTTCAAGCAGAACACAGGGGAAAACAAACTTAGCGGGAGTGTGTACGTGTGTAGGCGTAATGACGTACAACGGCCTCGACAATTTCTGTAGTCCTATTCAGCCACTCGGTAACAACCATCGTTTTTCAGACACGTAAACTCTTCAAAAATCACCAGTGGGGTCACTGCTGATGTATCTACTGTCGTAGAACAAAACGTGATTTATCTCTTAAATGTGTGTCAACCACAGACCTTATTTCGAGCTATTTTCCAAAACCCTATGGAGAAAATACATTGCTTTTCTGGCGAAAGAACCGGAAGTGCTAAAAATGCTAACTTACTTCCGGGTTTTAGGACGCGTCACTGCGGTTCTCTATTTGCACAAAGAAGTCAATAACTGAGCTTTTAAAAACACATGAAACTACACACATTGCTGACAACTGAGGTGTTGTTGGAGTTATACTTTTTATCATCCTAAGTTATTCAACTTTCCAACGGTTGTTGCACGATGTTGGAAGAAAAGGACTGTAAACTATTAAACGCAATGAGGCCATTGTATATATGCTGAAAATATGAATGTCTCCCTTTATAAATATATATATATATATATATCACTGTTTTTGCGTTACAAACTGTACACATTGCATTCTTGCTAATTAGCCAAAATATGAACGGAATAAGGAGCAAGCATCGTAACAGAGTAAAATAAATAGAGACAACAGCTTGTCAGCTAACCATTCAGAAACGTCCTGCTGCAACCAAGATTTTTGCACCTCCACCAAAACCTCCGCTGCTTCAGGGTCAGTTTCTGGATCAAATTGATAGTATGCTTGAACACATGCATTGCTCTGAGATGACATGTTTATTCCACACTCGTGATCACAGCAAGCATGGTAACGTGACTCTCGCTGGCTCATGCCTGCTCTTCTGCAGGGGGGCGTGGTCAGCTGCTGCTCAGAATTTTCAAAGACGGGCTTGGAATAGAGCGAAAATGAGCGAAACGAGGCATGTCTAAAAAATGATCTGTTTGGTATTTTGAAAAATAAAATGCATAAATATACCTTATATAGGTATGGTCATACACTATATCATTTAAATATAGCATGATAGGTCTCCTTTAAAGAAAGTGCAGACAGAGCCATTTTAATGTAGTCATTCCAAGTGTACTGTATGTAAACCTCTTTTACCCATCCCACTGTTTGTGGCTCAGGTGGTTGTGCAGTATTGTCCACAGCTCTGTGTGGCCATAGGTTGCATAAATATACCATTTGTTCTCCCATGGAACAAAGAGAAGGATAATTTTATAATACTTTCATAATACTCTTGTCAGTACAACAGAGGACGGGCGAGCAACAGGAGTTCCTGGGTGTTCGGAATGCTTGGAATCAGAAATGACAGGAGAAGACCCATTCTAAGATCGTGCGTCGCCGCTCAGCCAGACATCGTATGCCTTTCATAAAGAAGCACATTGAGAACGGAAGCTCAGTCCTTTCAGATGGATGGAGGTCTTACAGCCGGCTTCAGGACGAAGGTTATAATCACCTGACTGTCAACCATCAAGAATCTTTTGTTGACCCTGTTACAGGTGCACATACACAGCACGTAGAGAGATGTTGGGGTATTTGCAAGACAACTATCTGGAGACTCAGAGGAAATGGAACACAACGTTTGTTAAAAGATAATTTGGATGTCATTGAGTGGACTTACTGGCGTGGAAAACATCACAGATATGGACCACTTGGAATGCTTTTGCATAACATTAGAAACAAATATAAAGTGTGAAGCCAGTGAAAGGTAGCAGATGTTGCAGATAGCACATTTACACTGTCAGTGAAAAGCGATTGCACAATTAAAGACACTTGAAATGTTTGTGATGTGTCTGAACCTCTGTTAAGTGGTTACATTTGAATAAAACAGATATTTCAACGTGAGCCTACTTTGTACCTGTGCTGTTGAGGGTCATTTCATTATTTGTGTGCTATAATGTATTTACAAAGTGTGAAGAGGAGGCAACTTTAGAATAGGAACCTGTTCAGGTCAATTAGAGTCAAACTACTAGCTTATTGGTTATGAACAAGACTTCACTTTAAAATAGGGAACATGTTCTTAGATTTAATTTTGAGTTATTTATGTCTTGTTACATAAGAATAGATCATATTTGTTCAGTGTTATTAAGGGAGAATTACTATTCTTGTGCTACTACTGCCTTATTAGGCCCATATTGAGCATAGCATATTAAGACCCAAAACTCATGAACAACAACTTCCTTACTTGCAATGAATAAGTACTAATTAGAGGGTTATTGAGGAAAAACTCTCAACTAATGGGTATTACTTGTAGAATATGGTCACATAAAATAAGGCATTAATAAGTGTTTTATAATGACTAATAAAGAGCCAATATACTGCTAATATACATGTTAATTAGCAACTAGTTGATGGTTAATTTGGGTACCTTAATATAAAGTGTTACCATTTTTTTTTAAATAAACACTCACACAACGTTATACCTACCTGAACTTTATACCTACCTGAATGTTCCAGTATGTAGGTCGTGCCACTCCCTGAAACAGTTCTTTTTGACAGAGGGACCTGGCACTTCCTGCAGTACACAGGAGGTGTCTTCACCCTTTTGAGTCCAGCATCTAGGCACCTCCCACAGTTCTTCCTGACCTTGGTGGCATCTTCCCCATAATACTCGGGCATGCATGCATGTGAGTGGTGGAGGAGGGGGTGGTGGGGTGCAGGGCTGCAGGGCCTTCAGCAAACTCCAACAATTCTGCAGCAAGCTGCTCCCTGAAAGTCTTCTGGGTGTGTGGCTTTGTTCTGCTGGGGTCACTCCTCATCTTGAACAGCTCCTTGTGGAGAAGGAAGCTGTTCACCACTGCAATGTCCATGAAATGGAAAAAAAAAGTCTTGTACCGTGTCATGGTTTTGTGGAGAACGCTGTAGTACCCGATCAAAGCGTCGGACACATCCACGCCACCCATGCTTTGGTTGTAGTCCACCACAGTGTCAGGAACGGGAACGTTCTTGGTTTCCCACACGCCAGACTGTTTCACTTTCCGCTGGACCGTCTGACCGCTGAAGGCCTTGTGCACGGTGGAACACATGGACACTTCACGGATGTCCATCCACTTCACAAACAAGAGTTTGCCTTTCCTTATCTACCGCAAATCTCCCCTTCCAGCCTTTTTCGGAAGGGCGTTCAACTGAGTTTGTGGAAAACCAACTCGATTTTTCCGAATGGTCCCACATCAGCCAATGTTTCCTATGGACAAATCCCCAAAGAGGGTGGGGCTGGCGTAAAAGTTATCCACAAAGAGTGTGTCTCCTCAGGGCGTGGGCGTTCGTGTTCGCAATGATTATATTAACCTCTGCAGTGCTAAAAAAAAGCCTGAAAATGGAGAGGGGAGACCATGCTGCAGTGCTGTCAACGGTTGGGCCTGGGATCCTGGCTGGTATGAACCTCAATGGCTCTGGTCTTCGGTCTTTGTCCTCTCTGTTGTGCCACCTGAGTTCTTCCTCTGTTGTTCTGGAAGAGGAAGACCCACCTCGGCCACGCTTCCTGGGTTTTAGAGATGTTTTTCCTTTCCTTTTGTATGGCAGCTCTTTGGGTGTCTCAGAATCAGAAGATGATGGCTGAGGAGGGGGAGCAGAAACCTTTTGAGTGGAACGGCCTAGCTGAGTGGAAGCAGACGTTGATGGATGCGAGGGTGGGGATGGCTGGGTGGATGGTTGTGGATTTCTTGAGGTAAAATATTACACTAAATAAATAAGTAAACACATGTATTCACTGGCCATTCATTTAGAAAATGTAACTCCAAAAAGACAAGTAACACTATTTAGCATTTTGCCTCATCATTCCTGTAGCTTCTTGGCTTAGCTAGCACTGTGACACAGTTCCACCAAACACATAAGTAATATATAAACACAGAGAGATTACATACCTTTCCCGTGGTGGAAGTTCAACATCTGAGTCACTACTGTCCGGATCCAGGTCTGGCTGGAGCCTGGAGGAGATCTTCATCATCCGATGAAGAGTCATCTGGTATGATCATAGCCCCGCTATCGTCAGCTAGCATCTCTAGCACATGTTCGGTGGTGAAGCTCTCCCTTCTGGCTGCCATTATTTGCTAAAATGGAAAGAGGATACACAAGAAAAAGATCTAAAAGCAAATAAATCAACGTCCTTGAAATGTGCTCTGTTACCTGTTACCTGCTATCGTCGCTGTGGTGCTGTCCTGCTGTGGTGCTGTCCTGCTGTCTTGCTGCGTAATGCGTAATGGAGCCGGAGCGGGTGTAGTTTATACTACGTAGGATCATATCTTTGGAACCCATTGGTCGATTTGGGTGATTGACACCTTTTCTGAACCGTTAAAACCAATAGAATCGAGTGACAGTTAGTAAATCCCGCTAAACACTTACGTCAAGTAGAGAGAGGTTTGCGTAAACAGCACATGAGACAGCATTAGCTCGGGACTGCGAAACTTTGTACCTACTCTGCTGCCATGAATGTAATGATAGATTATCAAGAACAATTCTAAAGTGACTAAGAGACATTGGATTAACCTTAAGAGGCGTTTTTATTCCCTTGAACACGAGCTTTGATCACAAAACAGCAACCGTAAGACATAATTATTGTTATGGTTTTGAAAACTGTTGTTTTTTGTCTTCTCTATTCTGGCTGCTAGCTCAGTTCGTTCTTGTCGTGCAGTGATGATACTTATAACAAAATAATCTGTGGAGTATCAGCTTTCAGATGATATGTAGTTTGTGCAGAAAATATGAAGTTTTAAATATCGTTTTTGCTAGTTAGCACCGGAAGTAGCATCTGCCCGTTTTAGCTAAGAGCTAATGCTAACGCTTCTTGTGAAACTTTCGCATCGTCAGTTAGCTGAGATTCTTCTCGTTAATCTGGTATAACACATGAATAGGTTTTTAAATATTAAGATGCCCTGAGACACAGTGTCGTGAAAAACAGGTTCAACCTCATGATCACCTCATATGTTTTAACTTAGGATCATACCTGTGTTTAGTCTAGAAAAAGGTAAATGTGTCCATTTTGTTATAAAGTTCTGTATATTTACAGACTATTGCAAAAACTAAGAATCTTATAAACATCAGGTTTAAAACTAAAAGAGCTTTACGAAAAAGTAACACAATGAAAGATGTTTGGAGTTTTATTTGAGTTATTCATTTAAACTTGTTGTCTAAGAGATGCTGATTTGAAACCGTTGTTACATACAGTTACGGCTTTTCCTGTTTCTGCCGGAGAGAGGGGAGGCCGTCCCAAAGCTTGCTGCTGTGCTTACTCCCTCCATCTGACAGGAGAGAGCCTCTTTGAGCTGCGAGTGTGGCTACAGACAGAGTTCACTCCATCACGGAGGGGTAGGGTCGAGGGAGTGGTTTGGGATTGGGCCGCATTCTTCTCTTGCATACACAGGGTTGGGTTGTAACGGAATACATGTAACGGCGTTACGTAATCAGAATACAAAAATCAAGTAACTGTATTCAGCTCGCGTTACATTTGAAAAATGAGTAATCTGATTACAGTTACTTTCGTAAACCTGAAGTGAATACATTTTGGATTACTTCTTGGAATTATTGGTGGAAAGATTTCCTCTCAACATTTAATATTCATTACTAAAGGTACAGCCGAATCATCACAGCGCACAAAACCTATTACCGCCGCAGATGGACCAAAAAAGGGAGCGTTTGAAAAAAAATTGCGGGTCCGCTCAGTGAAACAATAACAATGAAACATGGAGGAACAAAAGTCTACGTTTAAATCGTGTGTGTGTGTGTGTGTGTGTAGAGTGTGTGTGGTTAAAACACATCAGCCACACCGCTCTTTAGCCTTTCGAGTGATTCTGAAGGAATACACAGTGAAGGCGGTGCGTGAAAGGCACTGTGCGGCGTGCTCGTCTTCTCAGAGGCTGAGTTAACCCTCCCGCTGCCTCCTGGCGCTGCAGAGATGTCATGAAGTGAAGGAGGTGTTCCTTCTATAAAACAGCTGTGGGCAGCAGATACTGTGAGAGTCACAGACATGAAATACATAGATCAAGGCAGACTGGTGCACACACTCTCCTGTTTTGCCAATCCGGTGCTTAAACAAATATAGCTCTCCACCCCTGGCCGAAATGTCCTTAAAATGAAGTCCGAGTTCGACATTTTAATTCATGTCATGTCAGGACACGCCCGTTCTAAGCCGTGTCCCTCACTCCTCACATCCCAAGGTGCATCCCCAAAAAGTTTATTATGTTGTTGCATCATTTCAGATGTTATGTTTCAGTTGTGCTCTAGATAAGCTATTAAAACAGTAAAACACGTTCAGTTTCCTTTTGCTTTTTGTGTCTCCTGTTCACCAAAACATACCCATCTGTGAAAAAGAAAGTAATCCAAAAGTAATCTAAAAGTAATCTGATTACGTTACATTAAGACGCGTAACTGTAACTGTATTCGGATTACTTTCAGAGCCATGTATTCAGTAATCAGTAACTGATTACATTTACAAAGTAACCCTCCCAACCCTGTGCATACATATACATACATATACATATATTGTCTTCATACATACATACATTCAGAGTTATTGCCACTCACGCATGCACAGTTTGTACGTGCTCGGCTGAAGTCTTTGCGGTGTGCTCCAGTCGGGTTCCAGTGCAACACATGGCCAACACGCTGGCATATGGACAATGGCTTGGCAACTGGAAGGTCACCAGTTCAAGTCCCGGAAAGACCAAGTGCTACCGAGGTGTCCCTGAGCAAGGCACCGTTCCCTACACTGCTCCCCGGGTGCCGTACATAATGGCAGCACACTGCTCCTAACACTAGGATGGGTCAAATGCAGAGAAACCGTTTCGTTACATGGTACCTGTACTGTGTAATGACAATAAGTTGAATCTATCTATCTATCTAACACGCCAACACAACAGCGTGAGCAGAGATAGACTGCGCAAAATATACAGATAGCAGGAGACAGAGGACAGCCACGGTCAGATAGGAAAACATTCAGGAGCTATCTGGATCAGTCTTATGGAAACTGAACTAAAGAGAACATTTGAAACTTTAGCAGTCTGCGTGATCTGCCTGCAGGGAGGGGCGGGCCGGCCCTGCGAGTAACGAGTAAAGTAACGAGTTACTTTATGTAGAGAGTAACGAAGTAGTGTAATATATTACTTTTTTTAAAGTAATATGTAATATATTACTTTTTTTTAGTAACGACCCCATCTCTGGTGACTACGCAGTGAACGGTCAGGAGTGAGTGACTGGGAGACATAGCTGGCAGTTGCGTACAGATGGATAAACAAGCTCCAAAGCGTAAAGCCGTTTTTGTATAGTTTGTGTACACAGTATACAGTATTGTAGCGAGCCCTGGGTTCAGAGGGAGGGGCTTGCATAGGGGAGGGGGGGGGGTTGGCAGGGAAACGGGGTTCAGGGGGAGTGGCTGTACCCGTAGGATAGAAAAGGGGGAAGTGACGTCTGACTCAGAGGTTGCGCGGCTGTGGAGAAGAACGTGTTGCCCACATTCTGTTACTGAGTTTAGGCTAGTTAGCTAGCAGGTTTATTGTTTTGGGTGCAGTCACTTTTGCCTCCACTTGCTGTTCAAATAAATGTTGAAAGAAAAAGTAACTCTATTTACAGTTCTGTTTCATATGGGTGTTGAGAGATGTATCCATAGATTTAGTCCCTAATTTTGCTCTCAAAGTGCACCAGATTGATGCATTTAACTTCAACATTTCAAAATCTCTTTCCGGGGGAGCTTGCCCCCGGACCCCCCTAGAGGAGGTGGGTCCCCACCTGCCCACACCCCCTGTTAAATTGTCTCACCCACATTGAGGATGCTTCCTACGCCCATGTTTTATTCCATGCGTCAAGTCAGGCAAATTGGGTCCAAATGTTATTGCATCAATGATCTGTTAACATTAAAATCACTAAATATATGCTGTAACTATTTTGCTCTACGCAACTCAAGGGCTCAGGTAATGTGATTACTATATGAATAATGGTCCAAAATAACATCAAATGCATAGGGGTTTTTGTTAAGTAACATACTTCCGTCGCCGGCCGGCCGATACATGCCGCGCATTAAGTGGGCCTGTCTGTCAATTAATCCCCGGGCCACTTTTTCCTCCCAGTCCGCCCCTGCATACATATGTTACGACCCTGGGTCGTTAGGTCATGTGTGTGGACATGTTTCCCTCCTTGTGTGTGTGTGTGTGTGTGTGTGTGTGTGTGTGTGTGTGTGTGTGTGTGTGTGTGTTGTGAGCGAGCAACAGGTGGTGCCCGTTAAGCTGATTAGCTACCTTCAACCTGCTGATTGGTCCACCTGAAGAAGAGAAACAGTTCCTCAGCCTCTCTCCGACTAGACTTCTCCCACTCCCAACACACATCTGCGCTGCGATGTCTGTCCTGTTACACTGATTGCTTGTTCATACCGTATGCCGGTCCTTTCTCTCGTGTTGTGAGACTGTGTAGAAAAGCTACTAAACCTGTCTTTGTTAGACACGCTTTATTTATTTTGCTGAGTAGTGCAAAACCCTTTCTTTTTTTCCCCTTCTGGATAATTCGTTTTCTCCTGTTTTTTGCATTAGAGTAGGTAAGATTTGTGTACGTTTCTTTTTCTCATTTGATAGGTAAGATGTTGTGTTAAAAGCTTTCTTTGTTTTGTGGTTTTGCTGCTCCGGTGTGTAATAATTTTGGGTAAATACATTTACCAAACGTGTTCTTGGGAGTGGGAAAAGTGGGGTGAGTGTATTTTATGCTGCGCCTAGGTTCCCCTAGGTCTGGGTGTAACACATGTATATTGTCTTCAGACATGCATATATTATTTATAATATTAAATGTAAACATTGAATGAATGTGCATGAGAGCAAAATGTATAAATATGAGCATTAAAATATTTGAATATGAGAACAAAATGCATGAATGTGAGTGACAATATATGAATGTGTGCATTGACATATGATAATATGAGAGCTGAATGTGTGAGTGTAAATATATTTGTGTGTAAGAGTGAAAATGTATGTATGTGCGAGAGAGGACCAGTAGCTATGAATTACGGCCTGTACGGCCCCTCATAGTTATGGCATATCCACAGAAAGAGACATAAAAGAGAAACTGCAGATCAAAGTTTTGGGGGGGAAATGAAATTTATTTTCTAAGTCACTTTTTTATTTAGCCGGTGTGCTTGTTTAAAAATGCTCTAAGTATCTATTGTAGATACAGTATAATCTCACTATGCAGTTTTATTCTTAGCTCATGCCTACATGGAAATAATGTTAATTAGATTGGCATGAGCTCTGGTTTCATTAGTAACTCACAGTGGAGGTCTCCATTAGAGTTGTCAGTGGATACAGGTCGATGACCTCCTCCCCCCGCAGTAACCCCCCCCGCTGCCAGGTCTCTGTCCGCCCGAGATACTGCAAGTGTTTCATCAGAGTGGCCGGCTCAGTGTCTCTAATCCCTGCAGTGAGTGGGAGAAGCTAACGGAGCTAACTCTGTGATCCAGGATTACTGTGGCAGTGCCGCCTCGTTCTAAGCCCTGATCCCCCTCCCCCTGTCACTCTGTGGTCAGCCTGCAGGTAATCACCCATGGATGGCACAGTGATGCTGAGCCCGCTGATCGTGCAGCCAGGTGGGAGCACAGAGAGGGGGAACATTAAGTGATTTTGACTGACTCATGGCTCATATTCCCATGACATTCACCTGGTGCCAAAGTGATTTCAGAGCCACTCCCTAGTGGGGATGTACCATGTAGTCATAACACTCATCTTGACCTGGGATGGGGGGTACGATGAATCTAGTTGGACAGAACCCGACTCTCTTTGCCTGAGCTGGCTATACAAAGCCTAAAGCCCCAATCAGAGGAACTCATTTGGAATTGTCTGATCTGTAGTGAGACATGGTATCAATGAACTGAAGATGCATTGTGTTCAAAGGTCGCCTATTATGCAAAATGCACTTTTTGATGTCTTTCATACATCAATGTGTCCCTGGTGTGTAAGGAGACTCACAAAGGGTCAGAAAATACAACCGACTCTCTTTCCCTCCGTACCCACATCTCTAAAAACGGGGGTACAACGGAGCACCTTTCACAGAAATAGATGTCATAAAGTGCTTCACAAGTAAGAACAAAAGTAAAAATTAAGACCACAGAAACCTGAATACAATAACCACATGAGGCATACATTTAAGGTCAACATAAACACAAAACACAGACCACTGGAGTTCTGAATGGAGCAAACATAATAACAGAACACACCACACACGTTTCAAATAAAAGCCAATGTAAAAAGATAGGTCTTCAGTCGTTTTTTAAAAGCTTCTACAGCTGTGGGGCGTGTGGTGCAATGGGTTGTGTGTTGGTGTTGGGATCAGGGAGTCACAGGTTCAAACCCCACTGCAGTCAGCATGTCGTTGTGTCCCTGAGACTCTTCACCCCAAGTTGCTCCTGTGGGGATCGCCCACAGTATTGAGGATGTAAGTCGCTTTGGATAAAAGCGTCTAACAAGTGACATGTGATGTACAGAGACTGCAGAGCGGATGGCTAGCGAGAGAGTTTAACAGTGTTGGAGCCACCACCTGAAAGGTACGGTCACCTTTAGTTTTTGGGTAGGCCCTGGTCTGAATTCCTAAGTGACCTACTGGCGATGTAGGGATGGAGAAGGTCACAAATATATTCCGGTGCATTTCCACGCAGGGCTCTAATAACCAGAACCTTAAAATCAATTCTAAGACGAGTTGGGAGCCAATGTAAGGATTTTAAAATTGGTGTACTGTGTGTCATCCTGCTTGACCTGGTTAACAGTCTTGCAGCAGCATTCTGGACCATTTGTCGACGGTTGAGAGATGACTTGCTGAGACAGGTGAAAATTACAATAATCCAGCTGGGATGATATAAAAGCATGAAGGATCATATGAAGCTGCACTAATGACACAACAGACCTGAGCTTTGCAATATTTCTGAGATGGAAAGAGCATGTACGTACGGGTCAGTGATTTAACATGCTGATCAAAATGCATTGCCTGATCAAATGTCACACCAAGATTTCGTAGATTGGACCAAACAGCTGAGGAAAGGGACCCTATACTCTTTGCAACTGTCGGAGCTACAGTCTGACTCGTTTATTTGATTAGCTTTTCTTTTTTAATGCTTAATGTCTTTCATTTTTTTTTGTAAAGCAATTTGAATTGCCTTGCGTTGAAAAGTGCTCTATAAATAAACTTGCCTTGCCTTGGCTTGACGCAAGGATGAAAACCTCTGTTTTGTCTGCATTAAGGTGCAAGAAGTTGTTAGACATCCAGTCCTTAATGGCATTTAGACAGTTGTGTAACACGGATAATCTGAGGATGATCATGCTCCATAATGTTTCAGAAATAATCATTGATGTGGGTTGGAACATAAGTCACGGCAGGATGTAGCTGAGTTTCTGGGTAGAAACCTCTCTTCACAGAGGAGAGCTCATGCGTGCTCCAAAGGGGCATGGCCAGCAGCAGCTCGGCAACATTTAAAGCTACAGACCCAGAATCAGCACTTTAGTACAGGGCTGAAATAGGTGATGATGATGATGAAAATGGGTGATCTGTTTGATATTTTGAGCAAAACACTTCAGAGACTTGTTTTTTATATATCAGAGACCTATACTATGCCTAAAAGTAGTATACTAGGAGACCTTTAAGTCACAACATTAGAGCAGCCTAGTACTGCTGCTAGGACCCACATTCTAACCGAGGTTGCTGTGGCCCCACACTGAGTATTAACCACTAAACGATCACAGCTGATATAGGCTTAGTTTGTCGAGGGACATCTTACTTCTTCCTTCTCTCTGTCTGTACCTGTGTACTCTCATGTTCCGATTAACCCAGCTTCCCCAAATTTCTTTCTTTTTGGTGTCTATATACGCCGGGATCCGGAGTCATGGATGATCCTGCGGTCCTGTGTCCTGGATCGCGAGTCGTGGCTGTGGTCCTGGATCATAGGTCCTGGATGGATATCCTCGTGGATTCATCTTCCTATTATACACACATGCATTTCCAAACATCTGGACTACCTATGTTGCAAATGTATTATCTTTTCAATTTACAAACGGCATCTATTGCACGTCTGTCCGTCCTGGGAGAGGGATCCCTCCTCTGCTGCTCTCCCTGAGGTTTCTCCCATTTTTCCCTTTAAACTGGGTTTTCTTTGGAAGTTTTTCCTTGTACGATGTGAGGGTCTAAGGACAGGGTCTAAGGACAGAGGGTGTCGTATTGTCATACTGATATTCTGTACACACTGTGAAGACCACTGAGACAAATGTAACATTTGTGATATTGGGCTATATAAATAAACATTGATTGATTGATTGACAGCCACTACGCTTACTAGGGATGTTAAGATTCACCGATTCGCATCGGTGCACCGGCATAAACGTTCAAGATGCGAGTGCACCGGGAGAAAGAGTGCACATCGGCTACAGTTTGGGTTGAACTCGCGCGATGCATCGATTGTAGCGTCTTTGTATCGGAAAAAAAACGATTAATTCATATAAAATCCCCTCATCCTGTCAGCACTCCGCAGAGACGACCTTTGATCTTTGCTTCACACTACGGAGACCGAGAGTCTCAGTTATCAACACACATCGAGGAGAAAGAGAAACACAGCGCATCGGAAAATAACCTACAAATCAAACGTTTGGCAACACTTTTTTCAAGAAAGACAGTCAACTTGAAAAATCGCTCGCAAATTGTAAACGATGCCGAGCCGCTTTAAAGTACACAAGTAGTACGAGGAACTTAGCGACGCACATAAGAGGCGACATGGGGTCTGCGGCTGAAAAGTGAAACCTGAAAGTTAGACATGAGTGAAATCACTCAGTGAGGCGTTCTGTCAGAGAGTGGTGTTTAGTTTACAGCAGCCTGTGACGGCCAATAACAGTTAAAATGTCTTCCTCGCTGTAATCAGTTATGAAATACCTGTTTGTGAAAGGTTCTCTGTATTCTTTATTGTTCCTATAGAACCCACTTATTTCTGCTCACTGGTGAGTTAGCCTATGGATGAGTGTTAAGCACATCAGGCTGGCAGCTGTATGGGCATGGCACTACGGTAGTTGTTATTAGCACATTGTTAATCATAAGCAATGCATCCTTAAATAGTTTAACTGTGAGGTGTTATAACATTGAACTGTACTCTGGAGAGTTTTTTAAGGTAAAAAAGAAACAGCATGATGGGATGCGCAGTACTAGTAGAGAGAACCAAATATGTAAAGCACTTTTTTGTTAATGTATGATTTGCTGCATATGAGGAATAAAACAAAAATCCTCTGTCGTACTATATTGAATTGTATCGTATCGCCTCATATCGCATCAAATCGTATCGAACTGTATCGTAACAGGGGTGAATCATATCGTATCGCATCTCCTGGTATCGTGGCAACGTATCGAGATGCGCACTGGCCTCAGTGATGGAGATGCACATCCCTAACGCTTACATGGTCTCTTAGCCATACCAGAGATTGAACAAAGGTACCCTGACATAGGGGGAACCCAGATTGTAACTGGGGACCTCTTGATCTGCAGTCATAACATTGTGTTTCTTGGGTTTTGAGACAAACTAGGGGCACACGTCTTTCTGTGTGCTTTCCACTGCCTGAAAGTATG
Organism: Champsocephalus esox; assembly: GCA_036324585.1. NCBI lineage: Eukaryota > Metazoa > Chordata > Actinopteri > Perciformes > Channichthyidae > Champsocephalus > Champsocephalus esox. The sequence goes on from CM070490.1 coordinate 33,835,471, forward strand.
TCATATATTTTGAGAGTGTTGAAAATAAAACCTTTTTGAAATAACTGCTACTTATTGAAAAGCAGATACAGCAGATCAGGACCTTAACGTGCTTTGAAACAAATCAAAATCCGTTGTTGGGATAAATGATGAAGAGCTGTCCGGTAGTGGGCGTCACGCTGCACACTGCACGCCTTCTTCCCTGACCGGTACAGCACTTTACAGCCTCATGATGTGATGGGAAAATAATTGTCTGCAGCTGTTGAGTCCTGTTATTTATATATGTGTGTTTGTGTATGTGTGTTTAAGAGCTGGGTCTCCTAAAAATAACGTTCCCATTCAACAAAACAGAATTGTCAATTTGGAATGCTTTTGATATAACACAATTACATTTCTCACTGAAAAAACTGAAACATAATTAGTAGTGCTGTCAAAATGATCGCGTTAACGGCGGTAATTAATATTTGGAATTAATTGCGTTAAAATATTTAACGCATCTGCAGAATGGCACGCCCCATACATGCCACCAGTGGCAGCGCCAGGGTATGGCTGGGGTAGGCTACACCCATACCAAGAAATGGCTTAGCCCCACCATGAAAAATTATTTAAAGTAAGCAAAATAAAGTCTGCCAACTCACGGAGTAAATTGCACAGACAGCAGTTATTAAGACTGATTTCAGTAGCCACGGTTTTGAAAACTTTTGTCACGTAGTAATCGTCTTCTCAATAGAACATCTTTGATAATGTCTTCTGGCCAATCAGAATCAAGATAACGGCGTGGTGTTGTTGCAGGAAGTCCCGACGGAGAATACTTTTGCTGTAGTACAGGGCAGAGCCATATAATAGTAATAATACGGCTCTGGTACAGGGGTGCACATAACTGGTACGCAGGTTATGTGCGTAATCTGAAATGCGTACCGTCACTTGTGTCACAAAGCGCATTTGCGTACCGACGTACTTGTGAAGCTTTTCCAGAAGGCGGTTAGATCACCGGACGACAGAGTCGGTCTCCGTGTGCACAGACAGGACTGCTGTTAACGTCGGTCTGTACAACGGAACTGTGCCAAAACTACAACCGGCTGCGGAGGGAGACTCCCCCCTTCACTGGAGAACTGCGCTAAAACAGTTGATCACAAAGTTCACACTCTGTGGTCACGAAGTACTCCACTAGCCCCCCCCCTCTGTCGACTTTCCTGAAGTACTCCCCCGTTGATAGAAATCAACACGTAATGAATTAAGACCCCACGGTTTGATGAGTGATAGGTGTGTGGGCTGTCTTTCATTTTGACATGCAGAAAAATGTTATAATAAACATACATACTGTGTTAAATGCACTGTTGTAGTGGGGATTTTTGTACTGGGGGGACGCTATTTTAAATTAGGTCATCCCAAACAATGCCAAACAAGTGCGCACGCGCGCGGTGCACTCACAAAACGGGCAGACAGGTCCACAGAAACTACCGGTATGCTTAGTCCTACTTGAGTTACTGTACTGCAAAAAGCAGACGGCGCTGTGCTCAACAGACACACACAGACTCAAAACCATGGACACACTGGCACATACGTTACATAAACAATGTTTAGGCCTAAATTGCATAAACTACAGTATTGCAACAAAGCAGACAGCGCTGCTTTTCTCTCTCTCTATCTCCACTTTCAACATCTATTTAAAACTCATAACAAACAAACAAAATTCCGAAAGTTGTCCTGAAATTAACTTATTAAATAAACAAAACGAAAAATATATATAGCCTACTAATGCAAACATTGAATCTGGACTGGAAATTATTCTGATTAGGCCTAGCCTACATTGCAAATAAGCAGACAGCGCTGCTTTTTTCACCCCACCACACACACACACCACACACACACCACACCACACACACACACACACACACCACACACACACACACACACCACACCACTTGCGTTTTGAAGACTGATACATCAGATATGGATGAACAAACTTTGCAGCCCAGTTTCCCAGCTTTGCAGTCTATCCACGGGTATGTCTCTTGTTTCCTCCGCCACATCTCCTCCGTCCATACCTCTGGGAAAGGTGAGCTTGAGCTAGCCAGGGGAACGTTGCTAGCGCAGCTAACGTGCACGTTAGCTAGCATTATCCACGTCTTCAGGCGGCTCTTCTGAGATGTACTGTAGTACTAGTAGCAGCTTCACTTGTAGCTTCGGTGCTGCTAGACTCTTTCTTCTTGTGAATTATATTCTTTTTAGAAAATAATTCAAGTAAAATATGTTTGCCTGCCATTATAGAGCTTTTTCGTTTGCGTTCTTGAGGGAAAGAGCTGCCGCAAAATCGGCGGGCGGTAAACTTGCCGTGGGTGTGTCACTGACACACCCCCAGCTCGCCGCGGGGGTCACGAGCGTGATGACTAATCATAATTCTTTCAGGAAATCGTTTTTATTTTTTATTATAATTACTGTGAAATGTATTATGTTTTTGTCATTATTACAACAAATACACACTTAAAACTGATAAGACTGGCAATGATTTCATATGTATTAGATTATTACAAAAAAGATCATGCTCCAAATAAGTGGGGGTACGGCGTACCCCCGCGTCCAACGCCCACTACACCACTGGTTAAATGGATATATGCGCCTTCTTTCATTCATCTTTCCATTCCCACAACAATATACATAAATAAATGGCATATTTTGGACATAGTTCGAATGGTGATTAATCATGATTAATTAATTTTTAAACTGTGATTAATCTGATTAAAATGTGTAATCGTTTGACAGCCCTAATAATTAGATATAATGAGTCAACACATTTCACATAACCAATGTGGGAGGGGAGGGTGGATTTGTCAAACACACTTCCACCCAGGAGATGCTGTTTGTGTCCTGTATAAAACTTTATGTCCGCCATTTTAACTCGCATCCATAGTTGAAATTCTTTAACAAACATATCTTTATTCAAGCCAAGTCATCATCATTTACTTGAACAAAGTTCATACTGTTTGTAGTTCTGTTGCCTGAACAAAACAAAGTCGTTTTTTCTTCGAAAAGTTTTCTGTTAAAGTAATACTTTTACATTTTCAAACCAAGTCGTTTTGTTGCATTCATTGTTATTGTTTTAATTGAAAATATTAACTATGTGTTTAAAACGGCCGCCGTAATTCCCCCCCAGATGTAATATTGCAGGGTTGGTGATACTCAGTATGATGTTAATGCAGTTGCTGTGTTTCATAGAAAGTGTGAACAGAAGGCTCTTGAAATAACAGCACCAGTTTGAGGTGAGCTAATCGAATGGAAACTGCAGCGCGGGCACCTCAGACACTTTATTCCCAGGGGCCGCACAGAGCATTTTCCCCCTGTCTAGAAATGGAAACGCTCCCTCAGACTCCAGGGAAGCACATCTGAAATTCATCCATCAGTTCTCTCTGGTGTATATAAATACCCATGTGGAGCAGTCACACACAGGTTTGGCCTATAATACGGCGCTCACAGATGGTAATGGATGGGCATGATTCAAGTAGGTGGTAAAGTGCTGCGAGCAAAAACGCAAACCACTCTGTTTCCAGGCATATTTCCCCAAATAAAAGCAATCAGCGAAATATTAAGCTTCCTGATCCACATTTAGGGAGCGGGGAGCTGTCTCCCAACATGGCCTCCCTCTGAAGAGGTGTACGTTGGAGGGATGAATCACTTCGACAGGCTGGCCTGCTTTAGATGCTACAGGAAGCAGCTTTTCTCTGTGAAAGTGATACTTTGACATTTCAGAATGTTTTTTTCTTCAACAGGATGGGAAAAACATTAGTCTGCCTCCGTGAACTGGGGAAACCGTGCTCAGAGGCACATACACAACACTTTATAAGTCCTTAGAACATGTCAGAATAAATATCTAAACGTCAAGGGCTCCAATTATTTGTTGGATTTCAAGTTTTAAAAAGTGTTACTGCTGTGAATCAAACCACAGACAGGCATTCAAAACAAATCAGATGCCCTGAGTTGTAATTTTGTGACAAAAATATGAAATAATGAATCTTTAGGACTTCCCAGATGTATCTCTATCATTGTGGAAACATTTACATTCCAATCATTCAGTCGTGGAAACATATGGATATTAAGTCCACATCTCCATGTCTTTCACACTTTCTTAAATCAGAACAAATGTAAAGTTGTGGGATTTTCATAAACGTAGGCACCTGCCACTGAAGCTAAAACACCTTAAAACATATTTCTATTCAACTCATATATTTTTATCTCTGTGTAGTTGTGACCATGACTGCACTGTATCAATGGCCAGCTGTCCAGTCTTTATGCTACATGAGTCTAATCACTTCCTGACTCTAGCTCTCTTCTTAGAATAGCGTTGATCTACACATCTCACTGTTGGAATGAAAATGATTTGTTGAAGTATTACTTTAAAGGAGAAATCATCAAATGTGTGTAGTAATTATATCCAAGGGATATTTTTAAGCTCTGAATCATTTCAGAGGTCTGCTGTTCCCCCTGAGGTTTTTATTTCAAGTCAAGTTACATTTCAAATATGTGCAATAATAGAGTCCTGTCTGAAAAGGTTGAATACCCAACAGTTGTATGTTAGAAATATTTATTAGGGGTCCCCAGCACATAGAAACGGCCTGATGCATATTTATATGTTGGGCATTTTACACAATTAGCACAAGTGTTGTGTTAATCAGCATTAATTACCACCTGCAGTACGTGGACAATAGTACACATATTGGCTTGGCTGATTTGGTCACTTTTGAGTGGTTCTGGGGGTCATTGAGGATGCTGAATCCATTTCAAACATTTAACCAGTTAAGCCCCGAGCCTGTTTTTCAGGCCTCAGACTCGAAAATGACATTCCCAGAACAATTGACTTCCTGCTGAGACCCAGAAAGAAAAAGGTTTCAAATGTCCTTTTTTCTTTTTGATCAAATTAGGGTGGTATAAACATAATGAATAACAAAAACTAAAAATATATATATATATATTTGTAGTTTTAGTTTTATTGTGTGTCCTTTGCAGAGGACATCGGGTGTTAGTTATGTGAAGCATAGCATACAAACAACATTAACATACAAGTACATTTAGACAACATTAGATCACAACAACTCAATGCAACGAATACTGAGCCCTCATTTGTATTTTTTGCAGAGATACATCTGACACTTGAGGCACTTGATGTATGTTTTCCGACTGCATCCGTCTGCCACGAACCCTACATAAACCTAAGTGTTAGTTTTGGCCCATAGTAGACGACGGGCCTTTTTTCTGTAACTGTCTCCTGCTCTTCTTAAGTCAATGCCTCCTCCTCTGAGTTATCAACCTCTTCCTCAATCACTACCTGTGGATCCTCATCATCTGACAGGTCTTTGTCTGAGTCTCCCTCAATGATTCTATTCAGAATTCTCTCTGCCTCGGTTAGTGAGCTGTCTCCATTTGTGTTGTGTAAAATAGGGGAAATAAAAAGTTAGCAAATCCCCATGTCCTCCTCAGACAACCCTGTCTCCTAAAAATTACGTTCCCACAGAACTAAACTGCATTCTCAATTACGTTTCGCTAGATATATATATAGATAGAAGCAAAGTTGTTTCTGTCCTTTAAGTAGGATTCAAACCAATTTAGAACTGTTTCCGAAAGTCCCACCCAGTTTTCCAGTCGGTCTAGTAATATGCTGTGGTCAACAGTGTCAAACGCAGCACTGAGATATAATAATACTAACACTGAAGTTCTGCCACTGTCTGTGTTTAAGTGGATTTCGTTAAAGACCTTTACAAGAGTAGTCTCAGTGCTGTGGTTTGGACGAAAGCCTGACTGGAACACATCGAAACAACCATTTAAATGCAAGAAATTACTCAACTGTTGAAAAACCACTTTTTCAATGATCTTACCTTGAAATGGCAGGTTTGATATGGGCCTGTAATAGTTCATTACTGAAGCTTCTAGATTATGCTTTTTTAAGAGCGGTTTAATGACTGCAGTTTTCAGGACCTGTGGAAAAATACCTGAGTGAAGAGATTTGTTTACTCTATGAAGTAGTTCTGAGGCCATGCAGGGCAAAACATCTTTGAAAAACCCTGTTGGAATAATATCAAGGCAGCAGGAGGAGGATTTCAGAAGTTGAATAATGTCCTCTAGGTTTTTATCATTAATCTGATGGAATTGTGTCATGATGTCTGAATTGATGTTAAGTGGACACAGAGACAACACATTTGCTGTTCCTGATGCAGAGGCACTGACTGCTTGTCTGATTTTCTGAATTTTGTCAGTGAAGAAGGCAAAGTCATTGCACGCCCTGGTGGATAGAAATGCAGAGGCTACTGACACTGGGGGGTTAGTTAGTCTGTCGACGGTAGCAAACAAGGCACGTGCGTTGTTTTTGTTTTTGGTAATGATGTCAGAGAAGAACGATTGTCGTGCGTTTTTCAATTCCAAATTACAAAGGCCAAGTCTCTCTTTATAAATGTCAAAGTGAACCTGGAGATTTGTTTTTCGCCACCTGCGTTCAGCTTTTCGACATTCTCTTTTTTCTGCTCTCACGGTCATGGCCTTTCTCCATGGAGATATTTTCTTCCCAGTCACTTCCTTTACCTTAGTTGGAGCAATGGCATCTATAACATTTTTAATTTTTGAATTAAAATGATCTACTAGCGTGCGTGTAAAAGCACATTTCCCGCTCGTGAGTAGCTTGTTTTGCACGCTAGAAAATTGACCCAATAGCTAGCTTCAACTTAGTTAGCCTTGTGCATCATTTGAATGTGTCCCCCGCAAACCGTTACTGTACTCAATACTACTCAGCCGGGTCAGAGTTCGTCATATTACTTGAACTGACATGCTGTTTAATAAACGGCTACTGATTTGTGCAGTGTGCATCACGTGTGCATGTCCATTGGATACTGTATGGAAAATAACATTGGACAAACACACCTTATATAGAGGACGACCAACTTCAGAGGTTGATTTAAACGAATGCCGCCTTCCGCGTGCTGTTCTTGTTAGTACTTAGCTAGCAAACAATAGCCTTCTGTGCTAAGCACGCACAATGCTAACGTGAAACACAACTTGGCTGGTTAGCTTACATTAACATACACCTGTCGCCGTGACGCTTAGCTCATTTCCGACGGCATGCCGTCAACATGGTGTTATTGGTGTTAATAAGAATTATTAACAATATGGAGTTAAACATCATTGTGCTTTACTCTTAGCTCCTATGTTAGCTACAGCTATCTAGCATCAGTGACTGACTTCCAGTGAGTAATAGTCGAGAACAAACTTAAATTCCGTGTCTAACAGTGAAGCAAGCAGACAACAAGTCTTGTGATGAACCTCAAAAACGTGAACCTTTATATGTAGGACATGATAGACAGTAATATCTTACCTTCCAACATTTCCACACACCAGGAGGAGGGAGGCACGAAAGAGAACCGTTCCTCTGGCCTGCAGCCAAGGATCACCGCAGACGCATGCGCAAAGGGGCAGTGTGGGCCGAATGTCTTCAAGTAGATTTTACCCAGATTGTTTGTGTTTCAGTTGGTACTGTCAGAAATTAGGTAGTGTAGGTAGAATTTACCCATTCATATATTCTAACAATGCTCACGTATATACCTTGAGTACAATTGAAATGATTTGTTTTGATAATATATACTACCCTCCAAAATCGTTTTTTACAGTGTAGGTTAATTTCTCGAAGCTTCAGTTACAGCGACCTCTCCTGGCGAAGTGCAAGGCTGCAGTGGGTTTAACTAGTGATGGTGAGATGAAGCCTTATGAAGCTTTCCAGCCAATTGGTTCGCATAAGGGTTCATCTCATGCGACGTCATCATGGGATTCATTTGAACACAAACCTCGTGTTGGTCAAAGTGTGTAAAACAGGCAGATTGGACATTTCAACAGTGTGCTCGATCTCAGTGGTTCTCAAATGGGGGTAAGCGGACCCCTAGGGGTACGTTGGAGTACTGCAGGGGGTACGTGCGATTTATTTTATGTTAATGAAAAACAGATAAATAAAACAATTTTAGGAAAAGTAACGAAGTTTGAGCAGTGTGGGTTTTATATTAACAGTTACACATATTTCAAAACACGAAGTGTAATAACTGCAGTTTACCTCCCTTTCATGACAAAGATCCTCAGTGAAGCACAAGCCCATGTTTCTAACTAAATTGTACAACTTGTGAAAAAGATCAATTCAATGCAACTAATGTCGTCTTAGTGTTATTGCATGATGTTGAAATTGGTTTTCCATGAAGTTAGTGATGGATTGTAAACATTTGAAATGTAGCATTTAAGTGTTTCTCAGTGTTGTTGTTGTTGTTGTTGTTGTTGTTGTTGTTTTAATACATCTGACACTGATGGTGCAGCACTGTACTGTACCTCTTTATATAGTAGTTTCTTCCCTAACAAATTGTTTTTTGCGCTGATCAGGGGGTACTTGGCTGAATTTCTTTTTCAAAGGGTGTACGCTATTGAAAACAGTTTGAGAATCACTGCTCTATGTCATACCGAGTTCCCAATGAGTAAAGCCATAGAATAACTCTAAACAACGAACTTAACATCCTATTTTCATGCTGACAATATTGTTTTTATTCCAGTTGAATGATTGTGATTGAAAAGCCTAAGGAGGCTGGTAAACATTGCAAAGAGGGATTTATATTCCTTAATAATATTCATAAACGTAACCATGTTGTAGCCTGAGAAAGGCTAAACCATAAGAATACATTTATTAACTACATTATCTTGTTTAGCTGTTGCTTTTATAAACAACAAAAAAGACGTATTGTTCAGTCGTTGAACCAGGGACCCTGCGGTCATGAGTCAAGTGCTTTCCAGCTGAGCCACAGCACACACGCTGAATCTCCTTGAAAACACTCAATGATATTTATTCCTGTTTTTATTCCTACATTTATTTATGCTTGTATCCATTTATACTTATGACATGTTCCGACCTCTATATGAGTGAGGGTCTGAGCTCTCTTAATTCCATCGTGTCACCAGCGGGCCCGGGTACAGGAGGGGTAATATGGTTCTTATTATACATCCATGGGTATTATGAGCATTGTGGTTCAAAGGTTCAACCGATCTGAATCGCTTCGTGAAGCAGTCACGTGGTAACGACAGGCAGCGAGGCTTCGTTTGTCATCGATGACTTCACTGGCCCAAATTGATACAAGCCTTGAGACATGCTTCACAAAAAGCTTCGGGGATTACTCGACACACGCTCCGAAGCCTCGGCGCAATACTTAACATCACTAGATTTAACGTATCTTTGCCTTGAAAAATATTCAATACACACACACAATAAGACTGAATATCATGTTCTATTTGCAATTAATGATTGATAATTGTGTGTATTGGGTTATTGAGAAGAGACTAGAGAGTGCTGGATATTTTGTTGGGCGTAGAGGGCCTTTAACCAGTTATTAAAGTATTAAAGTTGAAAAGCAATGATTAAATGTTCATCCATTCCGGGCTTCGAACCAGCTGCGCGGAGGACATCGCCGCATTCGGGCCGCCGTGATTTGAAGCTTCGAATCACTGCTTCTATGAAATAGGAAGTCCAGGGTTGAAGCTCCGTTCGTAGCTTCAGTGTCAAACTGCCATCACTACCCTCAGCCACTGACCACCAGAGCTTCCAGCCAACCTGCCTGCTTATTCCTTCACCATACCTGCCTGCCTTGTTCTCAGTCCATCCTGAACTGCTTACCTCCACTCCTGCTTGAGTCTCCGAACAATAAACCATTTAAACATCTTAAGTCATTGCCTGCGCCTGGGTCCTGTTTAAAACAACATCGTAACACCCTTAAGGCTACTAACAACTTTTATTACAAGGCTTAGTTGAATACTCGATTCTGATTGGTCAATCCGTTGCTAAGGAGGATCAAGAAAGAGAAAGTAAAAGAGGGTAAAAGACGGATCGCTGGATGTCAGATAAATGAACAGAAGAAGACAGACAAGAAGTAAACACAAACAGGAACACGGTATGAGCTCTGCAGTGTTTAAGGACTTATTAGTAGTGGATCAGAAACTGTGACAGTGCTGCCGTACATTTGTTGTTGTCGCAGTTCCAGCCATTGTTGCACCCTGGAACGGAGTTTTTTTTTCTTAGTGGAAGAAATACGATAATATTAAGTCATAACAACTAGTTATTACGGTGGCCCTGAAGTGCAATACACCACAGCATTTCAGAAAACATTTACATGGAGATACGGCCCGCCCCCTCTCCAGCGTCTTGTTTGAATGACAGGAGTAAACACAGAATTAATGCTTTATTAATTCATGGTTTTTAAGGGGCTTATCTCCATGTAAATGCTATGGTAGACTACACAATAATCGCATCGCTCTAATCGCTCGAGTTTCACCGCAGCTGTCAGCTGTGTTTGCTCCTATCATTCAAACAAGACGCGCTGGAGAGGGGGCGGGGCCTATCTCCATGTAAATCCTATGGGAGATACCAACTACAACAAAATGAACATATTTGACCATGATTTAATTGTAATACATGTTTCAAAGTGATGCCAAAGTAACTACATACTGATAACGGTTAGTAAAAACCATGAATTAACGCTTTGACAAGACGGCAGGCGAAAAGCTTTTAAAATGCGTGTTTTCCGAATGGAATCGGATCCATCAGGCTAAACTAACCTGTAGCTGCTCCGTCCACACTCACAACAACGTCATACAGACATAAATAAAGCAGCGACTGTACTCGCCATGACACAGACAGTCCGTGGTTTGTACTTGTTTAACTTTTGTCCAATTTCTTAACAGATATGAGGAGCTGTGAGCTCTGAGTTGTGCTAACGGCTGATGGGTTGGGACATATTGCGCTGTCGGGCGTTGACCAATCACGAAGCGTCATTTCTTGACTGGCAGCAAAAACAACCAATCACAGTAGTGCTTCTCTGGCTGGCTCTGTCCAATCACAAACAAGAAGTGTTCTCCCTAAAGCAGGAATGGGCAAATGGCGGCCCACGGGCCGCATGCGGCCCCCACCTCCTCTTTTTGCGGCCCTCAGATTAATTTATAAACAACGTAATTAATAAAAAATAAATAATTTTTTTTTAAATATATTTTTCATTTGTTTTACTTGTAGTTCTGATACCGTCCACTAGACTCCTAGTTACGTCGCGAGCTGCGTACATGATTGCAAATACCACAAAATAATCTGTGACGTGTTGGAAAATTCTAAAGCCCCGAAGGCAGGAGAGACTGAAAAGAGTCAAGGGAAGCTTATAAAAGTTAACAGCATTTAATTACACAAAAGATGCGGTGGTGTACATTACAACATGTAATGTGCGAGTGGAGGCGGCTCTCCCCATGCGTCCGGTCAGCCGGAGTCCGCCGGAGGAAGAGCTCAATCTTTTGCGTGCTCTTCCTGTTGTCATCTGAGGTCTTCTCCTATTGGCCGACGTCGTCGGGGGGCGGGTCCAATGCAATTCCTGCCTTGTTGTATTGTGAAATTACATCATTCTGGTGTCTGTGGTTATTTAAACATTCCCTAATAAACGTTATTCAGCGGCAATAGATGAGTGCTAAACCCAGTGTGCTCTGTGTACAACACCACATGTCATTTCACCTTCGATTCATGGTTTGAACATGCAGCATTTCGCCACATGCTAATGCTAACCGGAAATGAAGCATTTTCAGAATAAAAGTATTAAGTTAATAGTTAGTGAACTTCAGGTTTTTCAGAATAAAACTGATTTAAATTAAATAGTGTATTTAATTCAAATTACACCATATCAACATTGATTTTAATTTCTAACAGACGCAGTATTGTGTTTGTTTCCCGGGGAAACCCTCACAAGAAACACCGGCTGTTGTTATGCCTGCTGTGACGTTAAGTTGCCTCTTGCCCATGCCTTTACAAGCTTAAAAGTTGTTTTTATCATCTGAATTTGGCGAAACAAGTTTAATATTCTTAAAACCAAGACTTTGTTTATTTGAAATCAGATGAAAACAAACTGTCCCGGACCCTGCCGTGTTATCTATGATTACTACGCTTTTCATTCATAATTTCAGCGGGAGGGAGGGGGAGCGGCGCTGAGGAACAGCAGAGTGCGGGCTGAAGGGTGTCTGTGTTGACATTCCCCTTATTGTGGAATAAGGGGAATGCAGAGACTGGCTACAAGTGTCTTAGGTTCAAGTTAGACAACTATTGACTGGGTCAGTGTTCATGACTTCATGTTTATGTCTTCTTAATGGTTAATCTCAATACACACACCATTTCTGTGCTTTCCAATAGTTTAAAATAGCTTTATTCCACTGTTTAATAATCTGTTCAATGCAAACATGCCACTTGTAAAAATGAAATAACATTTCTGTGAACTGATATTTGTTTAGTGAGCTTATTAGGCGATGTTCCCTTTGATTGTAAAATGTCAATGAAGATGTCAGACTTAGTATACTTGTTAATAATGACATACAACACATGGAATGTCTGTGTGTGTGTGTGTGTGTGTGTGTGTTCCAAGTGAATCTGTGGCCAGTACATCAATGATGTGGCCCCCACCACCATCAAAGTCGCCTATCCCTGCCCTAAAGGAATACCCTTCCCGTCCAATGTGAAATGCTGCTGTGTTTTCTGAAGTGGTGTTTTGTGAAATGCTGTGGCGTTTTCTGAAATGCTGTGATGTCTTGCACTTCAGGGCCACCGTAAGTTACTTTACAAGTTACTAAATTATAAAAGTAACTAGTAACAAGTTAATTTACTTTAAAAATAATAACAATACAAATACAAGTTTGTGTGTTGTTCTGTGGCACAGTAAGAGAAAAGACAACTCCCCACATGTAGCTACATTAGTTAGGTGCTTCACGAGATTGGCATTGCTGTTATTCAATGTGGACAATGCTTTCTGTCCTGCGCACAGTTTACATTTGACCGTAATATTTTTTGCGTCCTTTATCCCCACAAATTGAAAATAGTGGTTATATCTCCAAGTTGTGAATGCGCTGCTGCTCTCGCTGATACTTGTATCTGCCATAGTGTGTTTGTGTGCTGGTGCTGGGCGTTGCCGTGTGTGTGTGTGTGTGTGTCTGTCTGTCTGTCTGTCTGTGTGTGTGTGTGTGTGTGTGTGTGTGTTAGCAAGTGTTTGTGTGTCTGTGTATTTTCTCCATAAGGCAGGACCAGCCCAACTCTGTCTCTGATTGGCTTACCCTGAAATGTTACCCCGTGTTAACCAATCATCACTCCTATCTGGTCACTTTCACTTTTCCATGGTACTGTGAGAGGACATCACTGATTCGGTTCAGTTCCATCACATAATGTAACGCAGTAACGCACCCATTTAAACCACAGTAACTATAATGGCGTTACTGAATGGGAATAGGTAACTAGTAACGTTATTAGTTACCGCAAAAGGTAGTTGCGTTACAGTACCGCGTTAGTCCCAACACTGGTAATGCGTTGCTGTAATTAAGTAATGTAATACATGACTGTAACTCTGTTACTTTTGTAAAACGTGACACCCAACACTAGTTCTAAATTGCAAGCCTCTAAAACAGGGTTGCCCACACTTTTTTGGCTGGTGAGTTACTTTTGAAATGACCAGCTCACGAGGTCTCAACCAAAAATAAAATCCCAAATTGCAAGGGTTGCTGAATAACACGTTTTATTTATACATGGGATAACTACATTAGGGCTGCAACAAACGACTCATTTGATAACCGATTAATCTATCGATTAATGAAACGATTAATCGACTATTCTGACTATTACTGTACGCCTTGCACAATTTCTCAAACGCTCTTATCAACTTTTAGATGTAGCTTGAGGTTGTTTTAGGCATGTGGAAACTAACAATGAAGACAATACAGATGAATACTTGATTCAAAAATACATATATTATGAAATTAACAAATTGTTTACAAAATTAACATTGCTTTTTATTTAAATTAAATAAATAATATTTCACATCAAAAGAAACAACAATGTTTTAACAAATCATATGAAATAATCTGATGACAGAACTGTAAACAGAATAGCTGAAACTTTAACAAAATAAAGAGTAACTCAGTTACCTCTCATCATTAACCCATGTTTGTATAATGAGTTATCTCCGTGTGTTGCTGCTAGTGCTCGCATAAATAACACCTGACGTGGAAACGTTACTCGTGGATGGGGCTACAGAGCTGCTAGAAAGACAGTCGAACCCAGTGCATTCCTCCGTCTGGATGTGGAGCACTTTTTCTAAATGTTTAGACAAACTGCTCGTGTTACCGCCCTTACATGCTAAACACTCTAGGCAACGAGCATTGTCCACCTCAAACGGGTAACATTTAACCACACCTTGGAGCGCTTCTCTCCGCCATCTCCTGCGTGTGTGTGTAAATGCCCCCCCCCCTCGCACACAGACGGGGAGAGAGAGATCTCGATTGGAAAGATAAAAAATACACCGACCATAGATGCATTTGTTTGTCTTTTTGCATGTTAGAAACGAGTTGGCGACACTAAGACTGCGAGATAATGTTTGTGTAGCAATAATACATGACCTTTCTCTTTCTCAACTCGCTACTCGGAGGGAAGTCGCTGTCATATGCCTTGTGAACACTCCGATAATGCCTCTCCACGTTACCTTTCTTTGGCAGAGCGACGCTTGCTTTACAAATAAGGCAAATAACCTTTGAATGTGACATCAAACAAATATTCTTCCTCCCATTCTGGGTGGAAGTGGTTTGTCTTTAGCTTCTTGCTCGGTCCGACTGTCCCGCACTCATTTTGTTGTTTGTCTCTTGTTTGTCTCTTTAACTTAATTTGAGTTTTCCCGGCACTTGACTGATTTTATATCGCTTTGCATTCTGGGTTAACAGACTGGAAAGCGATAGGTCGGTTTTTCTGTCAATCAAGTAAACTCCTGAATTAAGTGGTAGGGAGGCCAAGGGAGGAGGGATCAAAACCTGTTTTGTCTATTTTAACGGCGCTGGATTTTTTTTTATATGAATGAGTCGCGATCTACCAGCATTGCCCCCACGGTCGACGTACTGGGCACCTGTGCTCTAAAACATAGGTGTAAATAGTACAGGTTTTATTGAAACTGGAACCTTAATTCAAAGTACAGCATACAAATCATCAAATAATTCTGTGAGAGGTCAAGTATATAGATACTAGTGTAGCTGCCCTCGGCAATAATCACAGCAGAGTCTCAACGGATGTAGTTTCTTTAATGGTCTTTCAATCATCGTGAAAACTAAAATATATACAGACATAGAACAAGTACAAATCATTGATTAAATCACAAATATATATTCACGGATCAAACAAACACTTGTAATACAGTCCCTGTAACGTACCTCGCTCCGCTCACCGAGGGTGCAATATGTGCGACGTCAGGCATGGAAGTCCTTATCTTAATATATCACTTGGCACTATGAACAGTTGAGCCAAGGAACAACAAACACAGTTTCAATTAAAACCGATTATATAACACAATGTTCGTGGCAATTCAGTAACTTACATGTATGTTTGAGAGGTCCGTAGGACAAGCTAGACCTCGTTGCCTGGGAACAGTTTAAATCAGTTATGATTCCGGGGTTTGCAGCGTCACACCCATACCTACGCCTGCCCCTAACCATGCATATTAAAATAATGTAGCGGTCAGTTACACTCCCACCATATCCTGTCCTGATGAACAAACTTAACGAGGTAAACAAACTGGGTGAATCATACAGGATTTCTTGACCGTCAAAAAACAAAACACACTTAAAGGTATGGTGGTTCACACACAAATAAGCTGTGTCGCCTTAGCAAACATGTTTACTAGTATGTCTGATGCAAGTGTATTTTAGACAATTATTCACCTTCGATGAGTAAAACTAGCTTCTGAATGGGACGTTCTATGATCGAGGGTTTGGAGGTGTAATCTTGTTTCTTTGTTGATTTCCGATCTCCAACTTGCACCTTGACTCGACGAACCAAACCATCGGTCCCTTCAGTTGTCTCGACCACTCGCCCTAGCTGCCACTGATTCCTTGGAAGCATGTCTTCCTTGATAATGACTATGTCGTTAACCTTCAGGTTGCGCCGGGGTATGTGCCACGTTTGTCTTAAGGAAACGTTCTGGAGGTATTCTTTCTTCCACCGACTCCAGAACTGTTCGGTCAGGTATTGGACTCGTCGCCACCTTTTGGAGTACGTGTTTTCCTTCTCAAACTTTCCAGGAGGTGGAAGAGCAATCTTAGATTTCATCAAGATGAGGTGGTTTGGGGTAAGTGGCTCTAGTGACTTGGGATCACTGATTACATCAACGTTTAGTGGACGACTGTTGACGATAGCCATTGCTTCATAAAGCAGAGTTCGGAGGGAGGCATCGTCTAATCTGCCTGGACATTGTGCGATTGTAACGTTCAGCACATTGCGAATGGTACGAATCTGCCATTCCCAGACGCCACCTGCATGACTTGCGGAAGGAGCGTTGAGAATGAACTCGCACTGCTTATCTGCGAGGAATGCTTACAATACCTTGGTGTCGCATTGCTTCAGTGCTCTTTGGAGCTCGTTTTTTGCCCCAACGAAGTTTGTGCCCTGATCACAGCGCAGAACGCATACAGCTCCTCTTAGACTAATGAAGCACCTTAAGGCGTTAATGAAGGCGTCTGTGGACAGATCTTCAAGCATTTCAATATGAACTGCACGAGAGGACAGACATGTAAAGATGTCTCTTTACGGCCCGCTTGATTACAAATGGGCCAAAGCAGTCTATACCACAAGATGTGAAAGGAGCCGAAGCTTCGACACGTTCTTTGAGCAGTTCGGACATTCGTTGCTCCCCAGCTGGTCTTCTGAGCTTCCGGCATTGCATGCATCTGTGTATCAATTTGGCAACTAATTTGCTCCCACCAATAGCCCAAAATCCATTGGCTCTGATTTCCATTAAGGTTTAACCTCGGCCCTGATGGCAGATCTGGACGTGGTAGTGAGACAGAATCAGCTTGGTGATGTGGCTGTCTTTCGGGAGTATGATGGGGTGCTTTAGTTCTTGACTAAGGGTTGACTTTCCAAGTCTTCCTCCAACGCAGAGGAGTTCTCCGTTCAGAATGGGGTCCGAACGAAGAAGAGGACTTGAACTTGGGAGACTGTCTCCTTGAACATCCTTTTGAAATGCCTTTATCTCTTTTGAGAAAGCTTGCTGCTGGACGAGCCTAATCACCGCTTCAATGGCCCTCCTATGTTCTTCGACTGTCACAAGGTTGCCGTGTTTTTGCTTGGACCCTAGTCTATTGATTCTTGCAACCACCTTAACGAGCGTAGTCCATGAAGAGAAACGACTCAGGCGACTGAGAACGTCCTGCTGCTCGCTGACTTGAGTTGCGAATGCTTGAATCGATTTAATTTCTGGATCACCAACTAGCAGCTCAGTTGAAGGGGTAGGTGATGGAAGCGCCTTCTGTTCCCATAAAAACGTAGGCCCTAATAACCAGATAGTTGAAGTGATGTCCGCTGCATGAAGACCTCTGGAGGCATGGTCAGCTGGGTTTTGTGTTGTATCAACGTAGTGCCACTGGGTTGCTTGTGTATTATCTCTTATCAGTTTAACACGATTTGCAACGGACACATGAAACCTTCTTGCTTCGTTGTTGATGTATGCAAGCACCACCTGAGAGTCAGTCCAGAAGTATTCTTCGTCAATTTTCATCTCAAGCTCAGTTTTCAACAAAACGCTCATCCTGGCTGAGGTGACCGCGGCTGAGAGTTCAAGTCTGGGAATGCTGGTGATTTTAGTAGGTGCGACTCTTGCCTTTGACATTACGAGGCTGCAATGGATTTCGTCTTAGTCATTCCTGTACCTGAGGTAGGAACATGCACCGTATCCAACATTGCTAGCATCTGAGAAGTGGTGCAGTTCTACTCTCACAATTTGACCAAAGTCTTGAGGGTGTTAGCATCTGGGTATAGTGACTTCCTTTAGCCTTTGAAGACCGTTCTTCCACTCCTCCCACCATGAACGTAAGTTCTCAGGAAGTGGATCACCCCATCCGATGCCTCTGCGGCACAGCGAAGGGAGAAACTAAACCGAGTGGGTCGTAAAGAGAGGCAACGACTGACAGAAGGCCACGGCGGGTTGGTGGCTGGTCCTTTGGTTCGATGTTGAAGCTGAACGTGTCGTTTTCCATTGACCGCTGAATGCCAATAATGTGTCCTTCTGTTGTTGCATCAGGGTGCAAGGTCCCAGACACACCCTGTCACCTGTGGTGTCCCTCAAGGGTCGGTCCTCGGGCCCACTCTGTTCACCCTGTACACTCTGCCCCTTGGCCGTGTCATCAGCCAGCATGGAATATCATTCCAATTGCTACGCTGATGACCAGTGTTGTGCTAGTTACTGAAAACCAGTAACTAGTTACCATTACTAGTTACTTCATAACTCAGTTACTTTACTGATTACTTACACCAAAAAGTAATGCGTTACTGTGAAAAGTAACTTTTTAGTTACTTAAAAAAAAGGCTCCCATTAATGCCCTTATAGCCTTCATTTCAGTACTGTTATTGCATTGGAGAATAATACAATCTGTTGATCAACTTGACATGCATTATATGCAATCTGGATAGCATTGATATTAGCTGGCTTTCCATTTTTGTATATTCTTTCTCCAGGTAGTTGGAAAAAAATGTCCGTCCCATATGCCGTGTGCCGTCCGGACATGCTATCATGCTAACTAGCTCCCTGAAAGCGGGTGACTCCACTGTAGCAATAGCCTGCATGTGTTCTACAACATACCGTGCAATGGCTTCATCGACTTTTCCTTGGCTAGCAGTCCCTCGGTTAAAATCCAGCCGCTGTTGCTTAGCTGCAGATGCAGATGGAGTGACGTCGGATGAGTCTCTGAGGTCTTAGCTACTAGCTTCGTCCCAGCATGTTGTTTCTGCAGATGTTTTAAGAGATGTGAATGACTGGTTCGGGCAGTAGATAGGCTCTTTGACCCGCCAGGACACAACTTACATTTAACTAAAACGTTCTTTTCTTTGTGCTCGACAAAAGTGAAATAGTGAGAATATCTCCAGGTGGAGAAACTAGACTTGAGCTCCGCCGCCGCCATGACAGTCTTGTTAGTAAACAACACAAACACGCCCACAGCCCGTCTCCGCATGTGACACAGGAAGTATCTAAGTACATTTACTCAAGTACTGTACTTAAGTACAGTTCTCATCTCTGTTCACCTGGCTGTCGACTATATAAAAAAACGCAGTAACGGAGTAACGCACCATGTAGTAACGGTAACTGAGTTACTGAATTTAAAAAGTAATGCGTTAGAGTACTAGTTACTGCCAAAAATAACGGCGTTACAGTAACATGTTAGTCCCAACAGTGCTGATGACACACAACTATATATAAAGACAGACCCGGGCTTTCTGTGCAGCTGCTCCTCACCTGTGGAATTCCCTCCCAGACCACCTGAGGACTCCATAGACCACTGACGCCTTTAAGAAAGGCCTAAAAACCTTTCTTTAAAAAAAAGCCTTTGATTAAACTTTTGTTTATTTTGTTTGTTTCTTACGTCTCCTGTAGCACTTTGGAATTGCTTTTAGCAATGAAAGGTGCCTAAAAAATACAATTTATTTGTATTATTATTATGTATTTTCCAATGTTCTCTCATATGGTGTTGATGGGGACATATCTCTCTCTCATTCAATGGACTGCATGCATGTACACTAGAGATGAACCAAACATTTCTTTGCTTGCATAATATATGAGCAGTACTTCCACACCTGTGTCATCAGACCTCACAATGATGCGGGAATATGACTCTGCAAGATGTATGGCATGGAGCACCATCCTTGTGACTGCCTCCTCCTGATCACTGATGTGATGTCAAACTGCTGACTCATGCTGTGCAGATGCTCTTCAAATCCTGAGTGTCGTCTCTGTGGGGCAGCAGTGACAATGTAGTTGCTCACTAACATGCACAGTGCAGTCTTGTTTCCACTACTCCTCAAGTACTTCCTGTAGTTTGGGACATGTGTGATGTTGATCCTTTCAGATCACCCATGATGATGTTCAGAGGTGTCAGACTGTGTCCTGAACAAACAGCTGAGGCCAGGTGTTTTATTTAACCCTGCTGTTATACTTCAACGTATCTAAAAAAAATGGTTCACATAATTTGTTTTGCTTAGTATTTAATGACTTTTCCCAATTTAGTGAGGACTAATGGGTAAACATAAAAGGAACATGAAGATCTTTTTTAAATGTCCTGTACGCACTTTGTACGCATCGGTGTTCCTTGGAGTTAATTTGACCCCAGGCTGTTTTAGTAGTATAAAACATATACAAATTTCAATATTTTACACATATTTGTCTTGATTGTGTAGGATGATATTGAGGTGACTATTACATGCAAACGTATCATTGTAAAAACCCTACCCTCTGCTTTAGTTATTGGTCCTTTAACAACATCAACAAATATCTTACTTTAACATTTTATTTCAGTCAGTGAGATTCTATGGTGATTTATATATTTTTCGACAGTCACATAATAGGAATTCTAGATGTATTAAGGGGTCTGTGGGGGAAGGTTGGGGTAATGTTTTATTTAAATGGTTATTTAGGTAGTCAACTAAGATACCTAAAGCACCAGAGACATACAGTACATGTTGGTTAAAATGTGGAATATGATAATTGTCTTGGGTTTTAAACGGATAAAGGGTGTAAAGTAAATCTGAGGATAACAGGAGGGTTAATGTTGTGTTTATGGGTTAGGCACAGTTTCATGTTTCTCTCGTCTCCTCCTCGTCGCTGAATGAGTGCGGAGGCATGAATGCTGAGAGATGCTTAATGGTTTCATGCAAGATTTAGTGACCTTCAGGTTCTTCAAGTAGTTTACACTGTTGGCAATTATGTCAGCATAAATCAACCCTTCCATTGCCTAGGAAAAAAAGCCACTAAGCAGATTTATGGCATCATAATCTGGGGTCTTCGTTTCCTATTCTCACTGACAAAACTGAAACATTGACTTGAATAAAATGTATGATGTCAACAGATTTCACACAACTCTATGAGGTAAGTTGAACGCAATTTACGTTTAAATAGGTTAAACTTAATATTCTTTCTTTCAACTAACCTAATACAGTTAAAGTCAATGTTTTAGTTTTTCAGTGTTTTACTGAAGAATGTAATGCTGATCACAATATGGTTATTCTGTCCCCTTCATTCATCCATTAATGTGGACCGAATGATATTTCACCTCAAGTGAACGATGACCTCTTCAGGAAACATATTTCTACCAGTAAATAATTCACTGTGTATCCATAATGCATTATATAACTAAACACCAGCCTTCATGCAGTAGTGGAGTCTAACAAAGTAAAATAACACTTGAATATTTCTATTTGATGCTGCTTTATCTTATACCCCACCAAATGTCAGGGGCAACCATAACACTTTTTACTCCACAATTTATTTCTTAGCACTCGTTGTTACTTCTAATATATAAAAGCACACGATATGCTTACCATATGATGCAATACTCTACTGCAAATATACCCGGTATTTTCAAGAGTATTTTAAATGGGCTGACATGTATTTTTAAGTAATGCAAACATACTGTTTAATATTACATAAGAATATACCACTTTTGAAAGAGATATTGTGCATAATGAATACATTTACATGTAAAGGAGTATTTTAGGAATATTATATTTGTACTTTTACTAAAGTATAGGATCTGAGTAATAAGTGTTGTGATTACTCGGCACTCTCAGCATGTCTGACCTTCCCTCCACTGCAAGGTCACAGCTCAGGACAAACCAAGGTCCAATAACAACGTCCTCTTTCCAGACAGCAGAGTGTTGAAGATCGTGTCTTTCCTCCCAAAATGTATTAGAACAAATCAAAAGCTGTAAAATAGCTTTCAACAGGCACCGGGGCATGTTCATTGTTGATGTGCACTGCCGAGCACTACAGAGAGATATATTATGAGTCTGTCAAAACACCCTCACTTCATCAGTCCGAGGCTGTGTACAAGCACGAGTGGATCCACATCTAATGCCTGGCAATCATCAAATAAAGAGGTGTGTGTTTACACAGCACATGCCTTCTGGGTATAACCACTGAAGTAAAACATCCCTCACCACTTCATCTTCCAACTTAAGCACGCTGCAGATATTTACACAAAGCTGCCTGGTGTAATGACAATGTTCCATATGTTCTTTAGAAACTGTTATACTTCACACTGCTCACCTGAGTGTGCTTATAAAACGTGAGGCAACATGTTTTATTGAGCGTGGACGAAAAGAGCCAGGAAAACCAACTATAATGAGGTCAGTACAGGAACTATATCAGATGTTATTTAACTGACCGCTATGAAAGAGAATTGCTGGGAAATTGAGTTCCATCACAGTCGTTTATACACTTGCAGAGGAGCACAGGTCGAGACGTGGTCCGTGGTGTGAAACTCAGATCTGAGCTCAACACCAAATACATGCTCTCTCTGCGGGTCATACTTTCAGTTATGACTCCTGCAAAGAATCAACAAGTAAACATATGCATCTATTATTCATAGGATAATAAAGTACTTGTATGTATATAAACGTATACTTATATAATTATAAAGTCTGTGCAATATAAAATCCCATAATTGTTTGGCTTTTCTCAACATACTGTAATTACTGTGGGAGGGCATAGCTAAATAGCCATTTCTATATTTACTGTATTTCTGTACAAAGTAGTTCCAATGATCACAGTTTCCACATTTGGAGGCAAATCCAAGCGACTTTTTTAGTCAAAATAATCAAGTGTTCCTTGCAGAGAGGGGCTAAGAAGAGACACCATTTTTTTTACATGAAAGAATACTCTCAAGTCTTTTGGTGGCATCTAGTGATGATTCTGTTTATGTGCATATATATTTGTTAATATATTCTATTCAAGTGTTTTGCAAGTGTGCAGACTCCACAGGTGGTGAAGGTGCCACCTGAGAGCACATCAACCATCAGTACGTGAATGAACACTTTAATAATGGACATTACAACAACTTCATCTAGTTTTAATATAATGATTGTTGCTACAAAGTAAAAACAAATGTTGAAAAGGGTGCAGTACAAGATTGAAATATAGGTTTCAGAAAAATCCCAACCTCAAGTTCTTTGTTTTGCACTTAATGTCATGTCACAACTCTATTTGTCTTTACAAAATATGAATATCATGTCATGTACTACACTGAAAAAACTGAACCGTTGACTTTATTTAAATTAATGATGTCAACAAATGTCACATAACTCTGTTAGGTTAGTTATAAGCAATTATATTATATTCAACCTATTTAACATTAAAGGTCACCTATTATACTCTTTGCAAACAATATATTATAGGTCTCAGTTATACCAATTATGTCTCCGAAGTGTTTGGCTGAAACACCAAACAGATCCTTGTAGCATCCCATGATTTGTTTCAGCCCTGTTCCAAAAGTGCTGATTCTGTGTCTATAGCTTTAAATGCTAATGAGCTGCTGCTGACCACGCCCCTCTGAGAAGTAATTGGTTAAAATAACACAATAGTGCTCTAGGAGGAGATGCAGGCGATAAGGTGGGAGGTGTTACCGTGGTTGGTGATTAGCTAATGGTTGCACGACCAACATATATTTGTAATAGCAAGGGAAAAGTGGATTGTGCCTAATAGGGACCTTTAATATTATTGCTTATAACTAACCTAATACAGTTATGTGAAATGTGTTGACATAATACACTTAATTTAACTTAACATTTCAGTTTTTTCATTGTATGAAGGGAGTGTTATTTTGTTTTCCTATTCTACCATATTAAACCAAACAGCCCCTATGTCAGGATGATCTTCCATATGTCCTTCTCGTTTGACATAACATCTAAGGAAAGCTTGACTAGCAAGGTCTTTGAAGACACAATGTAGAGATCCATTGTATAGTCTCTGCATATGCACGCAAAGCAGCCCACACTGCTCCTCATTTGAACACATGCATAATTGAAGTGAGGCTTTTCTTTTCATATGCTGCTGTTTGCTCCGCCGTGCAGAAGGAAGCCCGCCAGCCCCACCACAGCTGTCGCTCTCAGGTGATTCTACTTCCATGGCGTGACCTCACTGACTCCTGATCTGCTCAGAATAGCTGCTCCTGTACACGGCAGCAGTGCCATGTTAATGGACCTCTGACAGATTTGTGTTGAGATGTTTGAAAGGTACTGTAGGCTGTACAAGTAGTACAAGTCTGTGTTGCCTGCAAGTTAGAACCTTCAGAGCAATAAAGTGTATAGTGAGCAGAGATGGGGTCGTTACTAAAAAAAAGCAATATATTACATATTACATATTACTTTTTCAAAAAGTAATATATTACACTACTTCGTTACTCTCTACATAAAGTAATTCGTTACTTTACTCGTTACTTTACTCGCAGGGCCGGCCTGCCCCTCTCTGCAGGCAGATCACGCAGACTGCTAAAGTTTCAAATGTTCTCTTTTGTTCAGTTTCCATTGTCGCATAAGACTGATCCAGATCCTGAATGTTTTCCTATTTGACCATGGCTGTCCTCTGTCTCCTGCTATCTGACTGTGGCTGTCCTCTGTCTCCTGCTATTTGACCATGGCTGTCCTCTGTCTCCTGCTATCTGTATATTTTGCACAGTCTATCTCTGCTCACGCTGTTGCGTCGGCGTGTTCTCCTGCGTGTTGGCCATGTGTTGCACTGGAACCAGACACCGCAAAGACTTCAGCCGAGGACGTACGTACTGCGCATGCGTGAGTGGCAATAACTCTCCTTACCAGCAGGCGGCGGTAGTGTGTATGCGTCATTCAAAACAGGCAACAACCGGAAAACAGAGAAGAAGAACAGACCGTGATATAAACAAACAACAAATAGCTGTGCGTTAGCTTCACATTAGCATGTGTTTTTTGCAGGTGTTTGTTGAGGTTTGAGTATGACTGATTTTAGTAAGTAACGAAGTAACGCGTGTCGGCGCAATGTTAGTAACTGTAGTGTGATTACTGAATTATAAAAGTAGAGCGTTACACTACTCCGTTACCGACAAAAGTAATATTATTACACCAAACTCTGATAGTGATGCATTGCTCCATTGTAAATGCATATTTAATTAAAAGGTTTATATCACCAGTGGAAAGTAGTTTGCTTTTTTATGACATGTGGCATTACAATAATCATAACGCTGTAGAGATTTCATTTCCAGTAATAACACTGCATGACATGCCTGAGGAATTGACGTTTGCGAGGAAAACATGGTGGAATAACTCGCTGAAGTTTTTTGCTGATGTTAGCTTTGGGAGAATGATTGGTCATAAAATCTGATATATGACTGTATCTGCTGCTCCAACAGCCGTATAACACATGAGGTGTCACGGTGCACGCACTGACTGACAATCCAAATCGACACATGGTAATGATCCTGTCATTTTTATAATCCTGTCAATGTGACTCTACAGAGGAATGTACTATAGATACAGTTAACTCTCACGCTAACGATTTTGTTGAAGTGCTGCTATATGATGATTATAGCTGTCATTATCATCTCACTTATATCATTATCCTCCCATAACCATCACATCATTGACTCCACAAGTGCAGGTTCTAGCTGGCAGCTTTTCAGTCTTTTTATATATTGCGTTTTATCTGTCTATACTGTGTTTTACTCACATTCCATACAGATGATCAAAGACTGACCGATGGATGGATGGATGGATGGGTGAATGGGTGGATGATTGGATAGATGCATGGAATAATGAATGAATGGATGGGTGGATGGATGGATGGATGGATGGATGAAATAATGAATGAGTGAATGGATGGATGATGGATTAATTATTGGATGGCTGATTGGATGGATGGATTAATGATTGGATGGATGGATGATTGGACAGATGAATGATGGATGGATGGATGGATGGGTGAATGGATGGATGATTGGATGGAATAATGAATGAATGGATGGATGATTGGATGGATGATTGGACAGATGAATGATGGATGGATGGATGGATGGGTGAATGGATGGATGATTGGATGGAATAATGAATGAATGGATGGATGGATGGATGATGGATTAATTATTGGATTAATGATTGGATGATTGGATCATTAGATGGTTGGATTAATGATTGGATAGATGAATGGATGGATGATTGGAAAGATGGATGGTTGGATGGATGGATGGTTGGATGGATGATTGGATGGATGATGTATGGATGGATGGATGATTGGATGGATGGATTAATGATTGGATGGATTGATGATTGGGTGGATGGATTTATGATTGGATGGATTGATGATTGGATGATTGGACAGATGAATGTATGGTTTAATGATTTGATAGATGAATGGATGGATGGATTAATGATTGGATGGATTGATGATTTGATGGATGGATGATTGGATGGATGGATGGATTAATGATTGGATGGATGGATGGATGAATGGATGGATCGATGATTGGACGGATGAATGGTGGATGGATGGAATAATGATTGGATGGATGGATGATTGGATGGATGGATTAATGATTGGATAGATGAATGGATGGATGATTGGATGGATGGATTAATGATTGAATGGATTAATGATTAGATGGATGGATGAATGGATGGATGATTGGATCGACGATTGGACGGATGAATGATGGAGGATGGAATAATGATTGGATGGATGGATTAATGATTGGATAGATGAATGGATGGATGAATGGATGGATGATTGGATGGATGGAGCTAAGATGCAAGGAAGGGACGTGAGTGAGGGAAAGGAGGAGTTGACGAGGGGTATTGGGATGAGGCACCAGTGTCTATGTTTCCTACTCTGAAAAGAGTGAACTCTCTGTGACCCCTAAGGGCTTTTAAATTGCTCTCTACCTTGCTGCTTGCCTAGAACCTGTATACCTTGTGAGGGAGGGCCTTACAGGACCTATGGCCCTCAAAAACAACAATAGACCCAGTATTTAGATAATAATTAGTTTCATGGAGACTATAGCACTTCACACATTGATGCTTACACCATTTAACCTGTTAAGCCCCGAGCCTGTTTTTCAGGTCTCAGGCTCGAAAATGACATTTCCAGAACAAATGACCATATCTTCCCTTCTAAAAGGGTTACATTAATAATCTTTTTTCTCAAAGCAAGGTTACATCTGTGAGTTGGATGTAGAAGTGTCAGGTTCAATATAGATGTTTTTATTTTAAAGTAAATTCAGATTGAACACAGTAAAAAAATGTAAATGATTGTGGCCGTCCAAAAAAAAATTACTTGTAGTGGAATCAAGCTTTAGGAATCCAAAGTACAACATATAATAAATACCCTGTATCAAGATTGATGGAAACATGTTTTCTTTTCTTTTTAGAGAGATTTAGCAAAAACAAAACACTTCTGGGGTCATTTGGGTGGATTTTCCATATCTCTGGCCCCCCATGCTCGATTTTACTGATTGACATCTCTTTCTAACCGTCAGAGCCAATGGAATCAAGGGGAACTCCCACATACTCCTTATTTGGTAATGTGTATGTGTGAGACTGACGCATGGCCAAAACCGGAAGCTACATAACTCTGGTGATTCAGCCCACAAAAGCACATGGCTACTTAACATGCAGAATGATGTCATTTTGCATGCTAAGTAGCCATGTGCTTTCTGGGGCTAAATCTTTATCAGTAAACCGATTTAACCCGTAAAAGTTCCTTCAAAATAAGAGTCCCGATCTTATTACTATCAAAATAAAAGTGCAAAACGAAAACTTTACAATAGGAAAATATTGGCATATATAATCACTTCTCTAAAAGGTAACTCATTTTAAATATAGTTTATTTATATATAATAATAATAATAATATTAATATTAGTAATAAGCTTTATATTTGTATAGCACCTATTACAAGGAGTGTAGCCAAACTCGCTTCACAGCAGTTCAATAGACAGATTAGTATAACATGACAGGATAAAAGCAATGTAGAGGAGCAGCTACATTTCAACTTATACTGTATATCCACGAAGATGAATACATGAAGACTTGTGACTTGACTTGGACTCTTCTTAGGTGACTCGGACTCGGACTCGAACACAGGAAACGAAGACTTGGACTCGGACTCGAACACAGGTAATGATGACTCGGACTCGGACACTCCTTGGCTGACTCGGACTTGGACTCGACTATGACTCTCCCTTGGTGACTCGGACTTGGACTCGGACTCGAAGAGTGGTGAATTGTGAATTGGTGACTTGACTACAACCAGGGGCGCCGTAAGGGGGTGAAAAGTTAGGACGATTCTAAGGGCCCGTGACTGACAGGGGCCCCAAAATTAACATTAATAGAACGTTATATTGATAAATTACTCACTAAACATACGATTCATTTAACTTATTTTCTTGCAAAAGTTAATTACCCAAAGCCTCTGTACACCCCCTTCTAATTACATGTAATGGTTTGGTCCTGCCTCCAAACGCGGTGCGGCACCAGCACTTGCAGAGAGTGAAAGCGAGGATGTGAGGAGGGATGCTAGTACTTAGCCTACATACGTGTGTTGTACCATGTTTCAACGACCAACAAAGTCAGGCTCTAAGAAAAGAAGAGAAATGAGAGAAAGACAAGAGAGAGGGACTAAAGGGCGACAGTATGTCACACAGTTTTTCACAAGAAAAGGTGGGTGTGGTCCATGAGTGGTGGAAATGTGTCTGTTAGCTAATGTTTTTTTGTTTACTAAGCTGACATTAAGTACTGTTAATATCTTTACAGAAAATTCAGAGGTCTTTAATTTCATTGCTCTTTTAGCTGACATTTAAAGGTATGGTAGGTAATTCACTTCAGAAACACTTGTTGTTATATTCCATGGAATGCTCTTAACATCCGATAGTAATGAATATATTAAATTCTTTGACAATAAATACGTACAAAAATGTCATCTGTCATCAGCCTTCCATCTGTGCACAAATTTATCTCGTGCCCTCATTGGTCATGTGTGTGTTGGAGGAGTTGTAAGGAACTCTGAAGGAAGGGGCAGATTTTTTTCAGTGGTGTACTTTCAAATTCTAGCACACTCGAGCTGGTTTCTCCATTCTTACCTACCTACCTTTAATAAATGCAGGCATATTTTTAGCGCCTATTCATACTAAATCAGTTGTCCCTCCCCCTGGTGCCAGGTCCAACAGATCCATCTTTAGGCTCAGCAGCCCTGTCCCCCCATAAGGCTGAACCTGAACCAGCTTTTTTCCCAACTGAAAGAGGTGAGCAGCATTGTGTTGAATGACATGCCACTTAACATGTCTGAAGGGAGACTGGAATACAAAATATATATAAAACAAAAAGTTAACATCTAATTTAAATTATACATTTCAAACACAGTATTTAGTTTAATTTATAAACAAAGTGGCCTGTGCCTGGTGGTGGGGCCCAATGTGATATATTTTCATGGGGCCCAAAATCCCTGGTGGCGCCCCTGACTACAACACTGCCTGAGACACAGTGTCGTGAAAAAAAGGACCCGCCGAGGGGGGCTTCGGGGCTTAACAGGAGCAGCACCTCTTGGATAGAACAGTGAGTTTGAAGCCTGGATATTTACCTAAAGCAGCAGCATAAATAGGACTGGATACTTATATAAGTATAATTATGTGCTTCAACTGGCTGATTCTTTAGACCACTTGCAGCTGGGAGGCACTTTACTATATGTTGTCTTTCAGCCAGAAGGCTCATACATAATTTAAAATCCTTGAAACCACCAGAGAAAATACTCTATTGAGAGTTATGACGCTCTTACAGGTAGACTCAGGTTTACATTTTAAAAGGAATATTTGTATATGTGTCTATGTTTTTATTTTATTTGAACTAACCATTTCTGTAAACAAGCCCATGATGGTTAAGAATCTCCATACCTCAAGTTCCACGTCTAACCTCCTGAGTATCTACCTCAGGTTGAGAAAAACAATGCCGTTTAGTATTTATGGCATGTCTCAACATTCCTTTTAATATATTCTTCCTGCAGCATTTTCTTGCTACTCAAAGAGCCTATCTAATTAATGCAAATGTTCACTATCTGAAGCTGGGTTGCCAGAAAGTTGAAAAAGTCAGCGAAGTTGTGATACAATCAGCATTGCTATAGGGTAGGATGCACAACAAGCAGGAACTCTCTAAACACAGACACCAGGAGATCTGCAAGAGAGGAGCTCTTTGAGTGTGGCACTCATTATTTCAAGTGTAATGAGTGCCACACTGTATGCTAATATGAAAGATACACTTTGCTCTGGAAATATACATTCTATAAATAGGTGGGAGAAATCAGTGTGCTCAAAATGCTGGTGTTTGTCATTACATATTATTTTGTTAACACTGTCCACTACTTATTCAGCAACAAGCAAGCTGGTTGACATAATGGAGCAGTTAGCTGGACATAGATCACTGGCCACAAAACTAACATAAATCATGCTCATGATATTAGCTCATTAGTGTTGAACTGGAAGAATTGAAACATTGACTTTAATTAAATGTATTATGTCAACTGTATTAGGTTAGTTGAAAGCAATAATATTAAATGTAACCCATTATTTATTACTCAGATGTAATTGTATTGCTTTAACCTAATTTAGTTATGTGAAATCTGTTGACACAATACAGTTCATGAAAGTATTTTCAGTGTGAAAGAAATGACCATATATACCTGGAGGAGAGAAGCGACTTTCCTTTCTGCACTGTTTTGGGTCTCTACCCACTTTAAATAGGAATATCTATCTCTCTGGCCTTTAAAGCCAGTATGGACCAGCTACTCTGACTGCGTCTCTCTGTCTGTTGCTGAGCAGATTCAAATAGGTCATTTCTAAACAAAGTCCTTTTCCAAGCTTTAATGCAGTAGATGATTTTCTCTAAATTGCTTTCACTTCTGATCGTAAATGTGGCTCATTCCGTAGAGTAACAGTAGCCCATTTATTAACCGGTCTCCAGACACTCTTCTTTTGGACAAACATGTCACACAGAAACAAATGAGCTGATTGAAGAGCAGCCTGAACATCAGCGTGTAAAGACTGAGGACTGCAGACCAGAGGATGGAGTTACAATCAATACAGAGCCTCGAGAAACTGGAAGAGCTGTGAGAGACAGAACACACACACACACACACACACACACACACACACACACACACAGTATATTGAATTACCATTCTATTCTATTCTAAGTGATCCCATTATTCCTCAGCCTCCGAACAATTACATCCAGTGAATGCATTGAAAGACTCAAATGAAGTGTAACAGGAGATCAGAAACACGTTCTGCTCCTCTCCCGGTCTGGAGAATAGCTCCCAGTGAAAATCCTCCAAACACTCGGCTGCTCCTTCCACTCATAACCGCCGGACTGAGCTCGGGCGCTCTGTCTCCCCACGCAGAGGGACGCTCTGATCAGTCGTAATGCTGCGTTTTGGTTTCCAGCTGCGGCTCCACTCTTGTTTCCCTCTCGTCTTCAGGTTCCTGTGCAGATGGTGAAAGAGCGCAAAAGGCCTTATGTGTTTGTTTCTTAAAGGGCCAAAATGCAAACTCACCTCGCACACATATTACTGAAAACATCTGGCCGTGCACACACACAACTGGAATACTCTCACATTCACTACTGAAAACCTCACACACACACTCCTGACGTGTGTGAGGTCACTCCTAACGGAAGTCATTGTAATACATGTGTATCTGGGCCAGGGGCAGTGTGATGGGTCAATGGTGTTGAACGACAGGGCGTTTATCCATCAGGGCTCCACCCACTGTACCCATAGAGTCCAGTAGAGGGCGGAGCCTGTGTGAAATATAACGGGGGGTTACCTATGGTAACCCGTTAATATAGCACAGGCGGAGCCCTCTACCTGTCTTTTCTATGCCCCTCGCTGAAGAGGGTGTGGGATGACAGGCAGGAGGCGTAGCCACCTTACATACTGTGAGCCTGCACGCGCATTCAGGTAGGCTCGCCCCTATTGGCCACCTACGTTTATACAACTCAGTATGTGAATCCTCACGTAGCATGGTTAAGTGTAGTACCCATAGAGTCCAGTAGAGGGCTCCGCCTGTGCTTATACAACCAGGGTTACAATATGTAACACCCCATTTCATTACAATGACTTCCGTTACAGCAAGAATCCCCCTCACACACACAGGTGAAACACATGCACATTCCCGACTGAGAACTGTTCAGGAAAATGTTTTCAGTAGCGTGTGCGTGAGGTTAATTTTCAGTTGTGTGTGTGCCAGGTGTTCAGTAGTGAATGTGGGAGTATTTCAGTTGTGTGTGTACAAGGCCAGATGTTTTCAGTAGTGTGTGCGTGAGGTGTTCAGTAGTGAATGTGAGAGGATTTCAATAGTGTGTGTGTAAGGCACCACACCACCACACCCACACACACACACACACACACCACACACGCACACACACACAGGCATCATTTCCACTGGGGACAGGGGGGACATGTCCCCCCCACTTTTCAAAATCCTATTTGTGTCCCCCCCACTTTTTAAATGTGTTTATTATTTATTTTTTCCGCAAGCGGTCATCGTCACGGAGGAGCGTCTGTGTGTGTGGGACGAGCGCATCTTGTGAGAGAGATAGAAAGAGAGAGAGACATAGAGAGTTACGGGGGTTGTTGTTAGCATCTGGTGCTAGCTCGGAGCTAACGGATATTAGAAGCTGCTTCAACAATAAGGAGAGGGAGAGAGGTAACGTCAGCTCAGGGAGGTAAAGGACTCTCTGAGAGATTGTAAACTTTAGTCTAAGTTATCTCAGTGGGTCTCAAACGGTTTGGTCATCTTTGTAAACAAATATTTCCATCTATGTAATAGGCCTATTAGTTGTATATAAAATAAGTTAATAAGTCCTTGCTGTGTGCAATAGTCCAACATCCTTGGAGCTGTGCCGACTGCGGAGCCTTATCTTAAACCATGCCAGTAGCAGTACAAAATAAAAACACAGTTTGAAAGGGGAGTGATTAGTAAAATATGCAAAAATAGAAAGAAAGAATGCAGACTAGGAAAGATAAAGATAGGAGAGAGGAGTTTATCAAATATACACACACTACTCCATTTGAGAAACGGTCTGGATGTAAAATTCCACTGATTCAGGTCAAAGTGTGTTAGCAGCATTCGGGGCTCGAACAGGAAAGCGATTGAATCAGCTGCTCAGTCTTTCTTTGCCTTCCCATCACCCTCATCCCAAATGCCCACACTGCTGTTTTAAGAAAATAAAGTCTTACTTGAGTTTGAACAGGCGAGCTGGAAACCTAAACAATTCACCACGGAGTGAATAACTCCCAGGACCCAGCAGGCATCTATCCTGTTTAAGCCAGAGCTCTAGGCCTCCCACTATTGGACGTTAATCACTTAATCTTCGCGTCACTTACAGTGTCACTTCTCTCAATTATTCCCAGGATGCTCCACTTGCCATCCAGGGTGCCAGCTATTTTTACGTCGCAGCCTGCCAGTCTTTTGTGTGCATTCTGGAGATATCAACAAAGGGAGTTGACAGGGAAGTGGAAAACAGGCTATTGATTCAACCTATCTCTTACGCCTTTTCAATTGCCTTTAAGTACTGGTGGCGCCTGTGAAGGTCTGGACTTCTTCAGGGAATCACTTAATTCCAGACAGCAGCCTTTGTGTAATGTAAGAAATAAAGGATGCCTATGACAATAAAAAGCGAACAAAGTGAGATCATCTCAAAATTCTGTTCTAAATAAACCGTAGCCAAGATACCGAAGATCCTGTCTTTGTTTTGAAACAGCAATTACATCCAATTAGTGTCAAGTGTAGACACCGTCACTCTAATGTTTGCTCATGTTGCCTTCTACACTTTGAAGTGCATCCTGTAGCAGGTTCAACATTATAATAAGAGTTATCTGGGCCTCCTACTATTGGACGTTAAGTCCAAATAAGGGGGAAGTAGTGCAATACAAATACTTTAGTAACAGTACTTTACTACACTATTTATTTTTCGGACTACTTTTTCTCCTCACAGTTTTTACTACTACTTCTTGAAATGTAATATCATAAAGAAAACACGATCGGTGTATCCGTCATCACCTCTAAAGAAGAGGGACCAATGAGAACTCGGCTCGAGGCGTTTCCCATCATCCTTGGAGCTGTGCCGACTGCGGAGCCTTATCTTAAACCATGCCAGTAGCCTACAAAGCTATTTCAACGGAGCAAGGCAGGAGGCATAAAAGTAGCTAACGTTAGGGGTTGGATGAAATCAGCAGTTTAGCCCTGAGCCTGTTTTTCAGGTCTCAGGCTCGAAAATGACTTTCCCAGAACAAATGACCATATCTTCCCTTCTAAAAGGGTTACATTAATAATCTTTGTTCTCAAAGTAATTATAAAGCTGTGAGTTGGATGTAGAAAAGTCAGAACAATATAGATGTTTTTTATTTTAAAGAAAATTCAGATTGAACATGGTAAAAAACTGTAAATTATAGTGTCTGTCCAAAAATAATTGTTTACTTATAGTGAAAACTACCCTTGGATGATGGTAAGACAACACACTCTCACTCCATAATTGTCCAGGAGCGACGTTTGGTCAGTGTCCGTGGTGTGCAATTGTGACGCTCCTACAGTAGGCTCCTTCAGCTTCATAAAGGGACGCAAATAGTTTTCAACTGATTGCAATGTATTCCCATCTGCGGCGGGATTTGGCGCTCATGGAAGCACGGCATTCGTTTGTGTCGGCTGCCCTTAAAGGCAATGTGAGCGTCCATTCCCATTGGATAACGGAGAATTGTACACCCGGAAGTAAGTATTTCCCTTGCTGTCTATTGATTTTACAGTGATATCTGCACTACTCATCGACTAAAAACACCAGATTATCCTTGTTAATAGTCACGTGATCTTCACATTTCTCCCTGCAGAAAAAAACTTTGTTTTATTCTCGGTGGAAAATGCCTATTTTAAAGTTAGTTTGGCCATTAAAATGCGTTTTGATGTAATTTGATGCGAGAAATATGAGTTGTTATTTCAGATTATGTGTGCAGTGGATGTACATGATCTTTAGTTTGCTAGTTATTATGAAGATTACTTCAGGAAATTGCGTCCATAGAACGTTTTCATTGTTACCAAGGTGGTTGCTAGGGACGCTGCTATCGATATAATATCATTTCTGTTATGTTGTGTAACTGTTTAATGGTGTTATCTTATTGCTACTATGTTGGGTAAGATGATAAAGTACAAGACATAATAAGTACCCTGTATCAAGATTGATGCAAAACAAGTGACATTTGACCTTTTTAGAGAGGTTTAGCAAACATAACTCTGATTTGGGTGGAAATGGGGGTTTTACCATTTCTCTGGAACCCATTGGTCGATTTTGGTGATTGACATCTCTTTCTGACCGTTGGCACCAATAGAATCGAAGGGGAATCTCCCCACTCACACACATGGTAAAACAAAAAGGTATGGGCTTCGCGCACACCGTTTTGCATGAGTGAAGCTGTCTCTAGCTCTGACACCTGGAAAACGGAAAAAGCAGGTTTATTGCCATTGCCGTCCATTCCCATTGGATAACGGAGAATTGTACACCGTTTTGCATGAGTGAAGCTGTCTCTAGCTCTGACATCTGGAAAACGGAAAAGCAGGTTTATTGCACATGGATTATCAGAAATCATTTCAAAGGGACACAGACACATTGGATTAACTTCAGCAGCGTTTTTATTGTTTTAATGCCATTGAAGACCAGTTTTGACCAGACAGGTGAGCCATGTTAGCGTTTTTAGCTACCTAGCACCACATGTTTTGATGTCTGTTCTTGTTTATAAAGTCGCGATTTCGTATAATTGAGTGATAATGAGGGTACCCTTCGATTCTGTGTCCCCTCACGATGTGAAACAATGAGTTGAGATGTGAAGCAAAGATAAATAATAAGGTTTTGTGAGTGAATTTCGGTGCAATCATCGGTTAGCATTTTTCGCTCATTGCTAATTCAGAAGCTCAGCGTTAGCATTGTGGGGTTTTTAAAAAGATAAATATATATTGATCAGTTAGATGAGTTTCTTCCCGTTACATGGATATAAAACATTCATAGTTTATTAAATGAACATGCCCTC
Organism: Champsocephalus esox; assembly: GCA_036324585.1. Lineage (NCBI taxonomy): Eukaryota > Metazoa > Chordata > Actinopteri > Perciformes > Channichthyidae > Champsocephalus > Champsocephalus esox. The sequence goes on from CM070490.1 coordinate 33,871,403, forward strand.
AGACACTGTTTCCTGCAAGATGTTGGTACCGGGGTCTCTCGGGCTTAACAGGTTAAGGAGAGACATTCTATATTTTCCTATCATGTAAAACCAAAGACATAATCATTGATTTTGGAAGACATCTCCACATACATGAAGTATGGAGGGAGCTCCCCTTAAGGCTGACTTTGAGATAAAGTTTGAGTTTCTTGAAGTAAATAATAATCATTGTTCATTATAGTTTCTGAATATTCGTTTTACATTTGTGAATATTTCTGGGTGTTGCCATCTGTACGTGGCGGCGCTGCATTTTTTACACTACTTACGTTGCTATGGTTACGGCAGGCGATGCTAGTGCGGTATTTGTTATTTTCATACAGATCTTTTGACTCTGGCTTTGTAATAAAAAATATGGAAAAACGAAAACAGCCAAGCACAGCAGCTTTTGGATTTACAAACACAGAGGAGTCTAAAAATGACAACGTGAACGGAACAACTTTTAGTTGGCCGGCTGTAAGCGGCGTTACCCCAAGATTCCACCGGGTCTGTCTGCATCGTGTTACGGCTGCGGCGTCATACCCTACCGGGCGCGTTTCAGAAGCATTTCAGAAGCGGAGCGTCTTGCCTGCTGGCTCGCAGTTGTTGTTGATTAGGGCATATTTCCTGGACAGGCTACTTTGTACAGACAAAGTTCATAATAATTGTAATATTCCAGTTATAAACGACATTAATCAAAGATGTGTTGCTGTATTTTAGTGGTAACATGTTTTATTTATCATCATAATTATTCTATATATATATATAATGTACACAGTGCCTGTAGACCGGAGGAGAACGCTGGCATGTCTCCTCCTACTTGAAAGAATACGGAGGGATAGGGTCTGCAAATTAGTTTATTTGGGGGATGGGCCGGATGCTCTGACCGTTCCATTTCCTGCCGAAAAATAAACTTCAATCCTATTTTGAGCAGAGCCCAGCGCCGAGACGCTTCTGGGACGCTTCTGAGCCATAACACGGCGCGCCTGGTGGAATAGTACCCATTGACTAGAGTGGCCGCAAGACTTGCGGACGCCGCGGCGCAGCCGTAACGAGACGCAGCCATAACACGACGCAGCCGTAACACGACGCAGCCGTAACGCGACGCAGTCGTAACACGACGCAGACGAACCCGGTGGAATCTAGGGGTTAGGGTCGAGTTTGAGAGCTCCACACCGAGGGAGAGGCCTGCCGATGCAGAGCGTGAAGAGGCTTCAACAACGGCTTCAACAACGGCTTCAACAACGGCCACAGCCACCGGCGCAACCTGCACAAGCGAACCTGGCGATGACCATGACCTGCCTTTTAACTGGACACATAAAATATGGAGTGAGTGGAATGAAAGGTATCCATGGCTTTTCATTAAAAAAAAATGTGGATTTGAGATTTGCCAAGAGGCAAAAAGTATATTGATCTCCCTGCCGCTCGCAGAAAAATCCACCTGAGTGCACCTTTCACAAGAATGGAATCAGGGAAAAGTCAGCTGTGATCAACAGAATAACCTGCAGAAAAAGATTTATAAGCACTAAGAGCCAGGCACACGAAAAAGCGATCAAGATTTCGGAGATGAGAAAAAAGATGTCCTACCAAACAAGGTAGGCCTATTGGCACTCAATATTGATCTAATGCAGGAAACCTAAGCCGTGTTCACACTGCGGTACTTTTCCCACAAAGGTTCATGCGAACTTAGTTCATGATCGCGTTCACACCAAAAAGAGCCGGTACTAAAAGTAGTTCATGCGAACCTTTTTACCCCCTCGAAAGTCATTAGCATTATTAGCATTAGCATTAGTCCAGTGCAGAAACGCAGAGAGACTAACTTATGGCAACACAAAATAAAACATGGGAGCGGTGGAGATGAGGAGGTGTCGGCGTTCTGGCGATTTACTCGGAAGGCTTCAGTAGAAGCTGCTGGGACTCCCAGCAGCTTCTACTGAAGCCAGTCCCCAACTCCGGGACTTCCGGCCGGGGACTTTGGGCGGCAGTATACGCCGTGAAGTGGTTTGCAGCCTGCCAGTAAACCCAAAGCAGAAGAAGAAGAAGTGACGTCAGCGGCTTCATTTGCCTAATCCACCCCCAGGAACTTTTTCTGGTGTGAACGCGATCTGTACTTAGTTCATGCGAACTAAAGAGTTCCATGAACTAAGTTCGCATGAACATTTGTGGGAAAAGTACCGCAGTGTGAACGTGGCTATATACATCTTTCAGGTCTGCCTATATGATTGCCAACAACATAAATAAATAGGGCTCCCCCGAAAGCAAATGGGTAATTCCAACACTGCAAAGCGGTATATAAACAGATTTATTCCGACAGCTATCGCACAAAGGAATATGTCGTAGAAGTGTCACACAGATGTCTATGTATTGTATTTATTTATTAACTTTTAATGCCCATGTTTCTACTAGTGTTTTTAAAAATGTTTTAGAGGTGACGGAGCAGGGTGTACTTTTATTAGAGATTTGTCTGTGTTCTTTTTAGAATGTCAGGATGGATCCCATGTACAGTATTTGTATCTGCAAACTAAATCTACCTACGGGTATTTCTTGATTGAAAGAGGTGTTTACTTCTGCCATCTCTGTTTATAATAAAGACAACTAGATAAAAACCAAGACTCATCTCCATACCATGATATGTTTTCTGTATGGCAGCAAGAGATTGTTGTGCTTCAGGCTCTGGTGTAGGCTCTTGAATTCCACTGATCCCTCAAACAAAGCTTTCCATCAAATGGGAACCAGATAGCGATGTGGGATTTTCATTACTGCTGCTTCCCATCTTAAACCTGCACTGTCCTTTGAACATGCCCAGCTTCCTGCGTCAGGCCTGCCCCCCTCTGGCCCTCTCCCCCCGGCCCTCTAATGGCTCACACTTTTATTACCTGTGCTGATGCGACATCTATAAAGAGACGCTCTGCCAGCAAGATGGCAAACACGTTTCGGGCTCGGTCCACATGTGTCTTTGAGAGAAGTTTAAAGAGTAATGGTGCTTCTGGGATCCCTGCCTGTTCACCGGGGGACGCAGTCTGGCATCATCTGGCTAGAGGAAATTGGTAGTGAATGCTCAGTGTGTGACAGGTTCATAGATGGCAGCCTATTATATTGGTTTCCTGCAACAGAGCCGCATGAACATCTGTGCATGCCATTTCCAATGACCCAGCTCAGGGCCACAGAACCATTACAGGAAGCTCTCAGGAATCAGGCGCTCTGTTTGGCGGTACCAGCAGTTTGGATCCTCACAATGGTTCCCACAGGGCGGACAATCACGGCTCTCCGTCAAGACAGGCCTCCCTTTGCACTCATTGGCTCTGATTCATTTCACTGTGAAGGAGAAAAGTTCCCGGTACCGTACTTTGTGTTGAATTTTTTGTCTTTTACAGAAGTGTTAACGACTGTGGCGGTGGAGGGGAAACCATTAAAGGAAATGTACAGATGTGGAAAGTTGTAACAAGGTAACAAGTGAAATGTTAAGGGACTTAGGAGACGTCTTGTACTTTTCACAGGCTTTTTACACTTGGAATCTTGCCAAGTATATGTGTCTAATGTCATGATAATGTAAGAAGTAACAATGCAGTGAGATACAGGGTCTTTTTTTTAGACAATGCATCTTAAGTTTCTTTAAAGTCAAAGATCTCTGCTGCTGTGGTATTTGTTAAAAGATGGATCATCTTGTTTCAAGAAATACATCAAACAGATCACTTTTGAGCATTTCTGGCTTACTTTGTAACAACATGTCTTGATTCTGATCAAATATAGGTCAAAATAAGTTTTTCCAGCAAATTACAAGATCTGATTTATCTAAATATCCCATTTTATTTCAAGAGATCTTACCAAGCGAAAACACCTTGTTTCTATTATTATTTTTCTTTATTCTGGAGCAGCATTTTTTCCAGTGTATTTCTTTGGCAGATTTGAAAAAGTGCAAGCATCTGCCCAGAGGAGAGGGAGCAGATCGGCTGTATTCAGATCAGCGCGGGGATTGTCACAGTCGTGATGACAAACAGGCTGTACAAGAGCCTCTCACACTCATTTGTCAAACTTGCTCTGACATCAAGAATGCTTTGGCTTTCAGGATTGATAAGAGCCGCGCTGTAATCCGTCTTCAAGTCAGTTCAGGAATACAACGGGCCACTGTATGCTTTTCATCACTTTGAATGGATGAATGATAAAGAAAAAAAGAAAAATAATGTATGTTCACATTCCTAGCGCTGTTCCTTCCAGTCCTTCTTTCAATATATTATATTATGTTTTTTAAAACATTTTCTCACTGACAGTTTAAAATGTAATCATTAAAGTACCTTTATAATTATTATCTTTCATGAATACTTTATTGTTCAACTTTAATTTTGGATTTAATGGGAATAAAATATATAAAATTATTTTTATTTTATAAGATTTCACCTTGCCAAAAAAATACATATGGAAAATCTGTATTTAGACTGTTTTATATAACTGAGAGCCAGGTGTCAGACACATTCAATTGAATGATAATGAAATATTTCACTGCACTGAGAATCATGTGCTGATATGCATCTGTTTTGTTGTTGATTTGAAGGTTAAACTTTCTCATGTTTCACTCACAGTGCTGGAGAGGAAAAGGTTTCTGTTTGCATACCAAACACCATCATTCATGTTCAGACGGATGTCAACCAGCTTAACTTAACCCTTTATCTGTTAATGTCTGGCTGCAGTTATCAGCTGTCATCAGTCAGACGGCCTGCGCTGCTCTCCTGTTGAACCGGCGCACCGTTCTCCCCCCCGCCCAACACCACTGCAGAACAGATAACACACACACAAAATAAAAATAACACTTTTTACAACTCTAGAAGCTTGCTGATTGGGAACAGAAAATAAGAACGTTTCCTCAAATATGCAATACAATTATTTGTATAAACACGGTCATTGCTGTTCAAAGAATCAACTGCTCAGCCAAGGACAAATGATTTGGATATTGACATAACATAGCATTAGTGTTTTATGTTTTATTTTAAGAGTTGATGCCATGATGGAGAACATTTTCAGAAATGTATCCGAAGCATGAACATTTCCCCAAAAATTCACTAGATCATTTTGACTAATAGTGACAGAGGAAGACATTTTGCTCCCCTTGAAGAACATACATAAAATAGATGTTGTGTACAGAAAACAATATATAAAGAAATATGTTGTCAACATAAGCAACATTCAAACATACAGGACCTGAGCAGAATGACCTTCTCATCACCATGGAGACCTGGACAGATAACAGACCGAACATACACACGAGAGGCTAAACCCAAGGTAAGTTTCTACTTGATTTTGGTAAAAAATAATAAGTCAGTGAGTTCATCACAAAGCATTCAGAATCCTCCTCTGTCATCCATTAGATCAATAATGGATGACAGGATGAATTAAAATGTCATGGCGATTTTTCTGGTTTGAGACAAATGTTGCTCAGGACCAAAGTAAGACAGTCAGAACAACCTACGGAACGATTGTTTGAATTAACCTTGCTGTTCCATTACGGAACACAAACATGTTTGTTTAAATGTGCTCACAATCTGCTTCGCATATGATCAGCAACATAGCTGCTCAGAAAACACATCTACAGTATAAGCTTCACTTCTTAAGTCCTCCTGTTCAAACTTCCCAGCATGCTGCCAACAGCAGCGAGGGAGCTGTGGTTGGGGGAGCCATACATATTGGAGCGAGGCAGCAAACACCTGAATCCTGTATGGACTATCCTCAATCCTCCTGTTTGACGCCAAAGCAGAAATGAAGAGTGCATTATGCATCTGGTGGTCAGACCGGGGCAGGGTTGCAGGTGGAAACCCTTCCAGTCTGGGCCCAGGGAGAGACACGTTGGGAGAGCATCCCAGTTTGCTACACAATCAATCAGACATTCTGCTGGCTGCTGCATTATTAAGTTTCCAGGGTATTGTAAGTTAGATGACCTTCTGTACATTCAGCACTTTTCAATTCCACAGGGCTGTTCCAGCTCCAGTATACCACAGATGCACAACACACACTTAAAAGGAAAATCAAATAGTTTAAACAAAAAAAAGCGGATCAAATCCTCTACATGTACCATGCTGAACCATTAACCTGCCATAAATAGCCCCGCTAGTTGACTGATCTGAATAAATAATCCCACCATGCTGTTTTTTAAATACAGTTTATGGTTCTTTGTTGCTATCAGTGGCGGCCGCCCCACCTCTTCCCACATTCTAGATCAGGGGTATTCAACTCAAATTCAACGAGGTCCAGTTAGACAAAATCTCCCCATGCAAAGGTCCGGAACATCAAAATGTCTAACTTGCTTTATGAATTAGTGTGGTATATATTGAAGTAGCCTGAAGCTATATCAACGTCTGCATGTAATCAACAGCTGACTGCCAATCAAATAAAGAAAGTACAATTCAAAAACAACAATATGTATTGTCAATTAACATTGAACTAAACAGATATACAGTAAATACTGTGGATATGTGTAATGTTCCTCTCGGGCTGCATTTAAAAATAAAATAGAGAAAATAAATAAAATAGCTTTTGAAAATATGTGCATCTTAAAAATGCTTAATTTTAGATAAATAAAATAAAGTGTAGCAGCAGCTTGAGTTTCTCTTTTTCTTTGTTAACCGTTTCACATCATGACTTAACAGTTTCAGACGATTATAGAACAATATCAGTCTTTACACATAACAATTCAACAGTTTTAAAGTTTCTCTTTCTTTCCCTCTTATATTGCAGTCAATGCTGCTTCTAATAAACATATAAAGAAACACGTGAGTTGTCTGACTGAAAAAGTAATAAAGTCAGAGAATGAATTTAATAATCTCCGTTACACAACACTATAGTATCTAACTTTGCTAACTAGCCACATAGCTCTATTGTTCATACTTGGCGAGGAAAGGACTGTACTGCGTTGTAATAGATTTTCTCATTTCCCATTTTAGTTCTTTAAGAGGTTATAAAGTATTAAGATCTCTGAGCCCGACTTTGCATCCAGTCTTCACTGAAATAAAAAGGCAGTGAGCCTTACAACCCTCCAACAGAGACAAAGAGAACTGGTGAATCACAACATTTGGAAGAAAATCTGAACTTTGGTGGCAGGAGAGAGTGAAAGTGTGCTTTACACTGCTTTGCTCTGCAGATGTACCATAAGTGGCAAATGATTTATTTATGCAGATCCCCACGTTCTCGTACCCAAAACTGTCTTGTGAGCTCGTGGCATAACCGTGAAACAAAAAAAAATATATATACATGTGGGATCAACGGATCATCTCTAAATTGCTTTGTAAACAAGGGGATCCGATGCCCTTACATCTCCCACTGTACTGCCTCCTGGGATCAGGCTGTTACAATGTCTTGTCTTTGGCCCGTTTGTATGTATACAGCAGCTTTACTAAGACACAACGGCAGATACATGTCATTTTACTTGACTTATGTTCAAAATATTCCAGCTCATTTTTAGACATCTTCATGCATTACTGATATAACAACTGTCTGGATGGATTTCACAGTGATTTGTTCCCCCATTGAGTGAGACATCATGCTAACCCTGAGAGGAATCATTTATTGATGTTCGTCAAACCCAAAGAGCAAAGAGGGTATACGGGCTCCGTTTTAAGACAAAAAGACTGAAAAGACAAAAGGAATTCTTGATGAAGTTCCTTTGAAGTGCCTTTTCTAGAAGTCCTCTGAAATACATATTGATGAAGTCCAAATTGTCTGGCCTAGAGGGAAAAGGCAGTCGACTCCGTTGCGTTGCGCTATAAATATTCACTAGAGAAAGTGACATGGCTCGATTCTATGCGTGACTAGAATGATTACATTAAAATCATTGGCTCAGAAAATGGATAATTAGAGATGAAGGGAGAAACCAGGCCCATCAGGAGAGATCATTGCCTTCAACACAAAAAGGTGCTCTTATCAGCTCAGAGAGGATTTGTATCACTGCTCAAGCTCTCAGTTCAGCCATCAATGCATTATTAATGTGAACGCCTCAAGGCAGTAGATTTTATAGATAACTACGCTGAACAAAGTTATCTATAAAATCTATACTGAATGGAGCAAGCAACATGTCGTTGTATACGGTAGAGTTTCAAGACATTGACAAATGAGTTTTTATGACAGATATCATTATAATGAGTAGCTTCTTAAAACAACGACCTCCTGGTTGCTGTTCGCCTAAAACTGCCTCTAATTTGGTTGCACTGCCATAATATCATTAGATCATCATATATCAATATATTTTATGCCAACAACGGATCACATGGCTGTAAGATATGAGTGTGATTAGCAAACTCAGAGACAACCATCTTGAATGTCTGCAGTTCCTGTTAGTGGAATGCAGATTTTAAGGTTCCTTTAGAACATTTCTTTGGCCCACAAACTCTGGCCCTGATCAGCCCTGGTGTAGGGTTGGGTTTCTACAGCATTGTTGAGTCAGAGTCAGGTATAAAATCCCTTTATCATATCTCAATGCGATCAAATCCCCTATCAAATCTTATCAGGATTAATCTTACAGAAACAGTTTTCAGTGGACGCCTAGATACTGTTCACAACCTGCGGCTCCACTCCAAAGGTCATATCAGATATTAGAGTGCTTGCTATGTTTTATAACTGTCACCTGGCCTTAACAATGAACGTGGTTGTAAAAGTGAACTCATTTAGCTTTACAAGTGGTCTATCAGAGGCTTCGGAACTTTGGTCCTGACTAAAATCACAACTTTCCAGATTGAAGTTGAAATTGCCCTTGGGTAAATTCTACTGACGTAAGTCCCTACCCATTTATGACAGTAAGTACCTTTTTTCTTTACAAAAGCTCTGCAGACAGACAATGTTAGCAACCAGCTAACATGATGAACATGAACAATGTATATCGCAAAGCATTTGGCAGATAACGATACCAATTATTTGTGTTGGTGGAGACCAAAACAGAGCTCCAAATGATTGGCACATCTTTCTCTTTGGATGTGTAAAGAATAAACAGCTTTATAACGTGATATTACTTCAGATGTTGTGTGTTCATGACGTTCTTCTGCCTCAAGAGACAACACTGTGATGAAGCTGTAATCTTTCAGGAAATGCCTAAGACCCAGTTATTTGTTTCTCAATAATTTCAGAAACTGATTCTATTGGTCACATTGGTTTCTTCACAAAGTGGTTCTAAGTGTTGTACATCTCAGCTGTAAGCTTCAACGTTCAAGAGTTCAAAGACCTACTAAACTCTTTATTGGGCCAATTATACCTTCAGACATGCAATCCATTTATCAGCTTAATTGAAATTCCCCTTCTAAATACTCTCATATACTGAACAGAGATTCGTATATATCAGCACAGCTTTCAGAGCAAAGTCATTTCATCAGTCCCTATGGTGCCTCTTGATGTAAATCAAAGGCAAATGTCACAATCTGAAACATCTAAGATTCATCCAGAGAAACATCCGGGACACAACATGGAATCTTTGGGGACGCAGTTGCAAAAGTATGAGTGACAACTATGGACATGCTAAAGGGACTCCTATTGCGATTCCGCATGCTATCTGGTGGTGTAACATCTGTGATGGGAACAGTACTTTGAGTTGCCCACCATGATTTCCCTTGTCCCTTGTCTACTAATGGGCCAACATAAAACACAAGAAAATGTGATGTTCTTTAACTTTTATCTCACAGTAATTGAAGCAGCTTTTAGTTACACCAATTGTTCACAATATGATATAATACATCTATAGCATTATATGTAGCATTCACATTATAGATGCATATTCAAATTAGAGATTGGTTATTCTGATTCGTGGAACTGGACCTCTCAACAAGGCAGCAAGTCATTTATGATATGGAGCCTTTGATCAAAGGCAAGTCCCAAAAGACTCAGCTTTCACACCGGAGTACTTTACCCCGTACTTTTCCCTTTTAGTTCCCATAGTTCCTGGGATTTTGCGTTCACACCACAAAGAGAACTTAATTCATGAGAACTTTTCCCCCATTTCCAGTCCCTGCTATACGCCGTGAAGTTATTTGCTGCCTGCCAGTAAACCCAAAGCAGAATCAAATCAAATCAAGTTTTATTTATATAGCACATTTATAAACGATGTTTGGTCGAGCTAAAGTGCTGTACATATAATAAAATTAGCCTACAGTTGAGACACTTTACAGCTAAGTGACGTCAGCGGCTTCATTTGCGTAATCTTCCCTCAGGGAATTATTCCAGTGTGAACACGATCGGCTCTTTAGTTCCACGGGGGAACTAAGTGCTGGGAACTGAGTATGGCAAAGTACTTGGTGTGAAAGCGGCTAAGGACATCCTTCTTTAAAGTACTTATTCTGTACAATAAGTACTGCTGCTGGTTTATAAAGCACTGAATGGTTTAGCACCAAAATACATTACTGACCTCCTGCTAAACTATGAACCATCCAGATCTCTCAGGTCTTCAGGGACTGGTCAGCTTTCTGTCCCCAGAGTCAGAACTAAACATGGAGAAGCAGCGTTCAGTTATTATGCTCCAAACATCTGGAACAAACTCCCCAGAAACCTGCAGGTCCGCTGCAACTCTCACTACTTTTAAATCCAGCAAGAAGACTTTTCTTTTTGTCGCTGCTTTTAATTGAACTATTCACATCTTAGACTGCACTGTAACTTTTATCCATGTACTTTTTCTTTTAATGTTTCTTTTATTAGCTTTTCTTTTTTAATGCTTAATGTCTTTCATTTGTTGTAAAGCACTTTGAATTGCCTTGTGTTGAAAAGTGCTAAATAAATAAACTTGCCTTGCCTTGCCTTGCCTTACAATCTCAAAATGATAACAAAAACAGTCAACATTTTACAAGCATTCCACAACAAGCTTCCATTTGGGATGCGGTTTATGGACAGAAGTCTACACATTTATAAGCACAGTGTGTAAGCTAGAGGAGTGAGGTGACTAACATGACAGAGGACCACCGTTCTGTATAATTGCAAACTAGTTCACTTAGTTTTTATACTTACAAACTAATCTTCAATAGATGATTACATGGAGCACAGGTGGGCGGATCAAATTAAAACCTGATTGGAGCAAATTATCAAAGGACGTGTCAATCAAGGCTCACAAATCCCAAAATGTACCCAAATGGCTTAATATCTTCTTGATGGGATTGGAGATTTTAAAGTAGCCAACAAGACACATATTAGAATAATGTAGATCCATTAGCTTTATTAGCTTTGACAGCATAATGTCTTTTTGGAGAAAATCATTGTCTCTGTAATTGCAGAGCGAGGCAGAGGGTCCTGAATGGGTCTACTGTCTCAGAGTGTGTGGGATCAGTAAGTGTCTGGGGTAGGGGAACAGTATCTTCATATGTTTTACAAAATGAATCTACAATCCTCAGTTGGGCATCCATATGAGTAATATTGCCAATCACTTTCACATTGTTATTTGGTTATCTGTGCACATCTGGGAATAGGCTGACATTACTAAAAGGAAACAAAACAATCAGGTTTCAAGCATATCCTAGGATTCAGCCAAGTTACTTGGAATCTATATTGTTATGGATATTGTTGTTTAATGAGCTCTCTGTTGGCTTGAACTGAAATGTACTGGGAAACTAAATGTTGCTGTTGTCCCAGATCTCCTACTTTGGTTAGGTACAGTGCAATGTGTGGCTTGAATCGATGATTGAAAGTTTACAATTATGTATCAAAGATGCTTGAGTTGGTATAAAAGGTGAAGGTGAGTGATGGACTCAACTTTGAGTTTCAGAAACACTTAGAATATCGCGCCACCCATCACAAGTATGAATTCATAATGATACTTAATGTAGTTTCATGATTAGAAGACTGCTGTGCTGGCGCTCTGTACAGAAACCTGATATTTCATACAAACACAAAACACATAATCAAGTCTAAATGAAATGCTTATTTAAATAATACCTACAAAACTGAACTGATAAAAAAAAACATAGATGATGAATTCATGAATGCAACAATGAACCATGTCTGGATGAACGTGGAAAAGGTGTGACCTGGTAGATTCAGTGATGGATATTTTAGTTTGAGGTTTAACCATTTAATAAACCTTTATATATTAATGCACCCTTCTGTGTACTTTCGTAACATAATGACTTGCGCTTCAACACATTGTATGTGATGGCTAAGGGGCGGGACATCTCTAAGCGGTTGACCAATCACAACAGAGCAGACTGGGCGCTGCAGAACAGACAGTATGAGAAGAATAAAGAGCTTTTTGAACATTAAAGTATGTAGACATACTACATACTGATATTCACCTGAACATCAGCAGGAGAGGACTCTTTAAAGTAGAGACACTACATACTGATATACACCTGAACATCAGCAGGAGAGGACTCTTTAAAGTAGAGACACTACATACTGATATACACCTGAACATCAGCAGGAGAGGACTCTTTAAAGTAGAGACACTACATACTGATATACACATGAACATCAGCAGGAGAGGACTCTTTAAAGTAGAGACACTACATACTGATATACACCTGAACATCAGCAGGAGAGGACTCTTTAAAGTAGAGACACTACATACTGATATACACCTGAACATCAGCAGGAGAGGACTCTTTAAAGTAGAGACACAACATACTGATATACTCCTGAACATCAGCAGGAGAGGACTCTTTAAAGTAGAGACACTACATACTGATATACACCTGAACATCAGCAGGAGAGGACTCTTTAAAGTAGAAACACTACATACTGATATACACCTGAACATCAGCAGGAGAGGACTCTTTAAAGTAGAGACACTACATACTGATATACACCTGAACATCAGCAGGAGAGGACTCTTTAAGGCAAGGCAAGGCAAGGCAAGTTTATTTATATAGCACTTTTCAACGTAAGGCAATTCAAAGTGCTTTACAAAAAAATAAAAAATAAATAAATGAAAGACATTAAGCATTAAAAAAGAAAAGCTAATAAAATAAACATTAAGGAAAAATACATGGATAAAAGTTACAGTGCAGTCTAAAATATGAATAGTTCAATTAAACATTACAAGAAAAAGTACATGTATAAAAGTTACAGTGCAGTCTAAGATATGAATAGTTCAATTAAAAGCAGCGACAAAAAGAAAAGTCTTCAGCCTGGATTTAAAAGTAGTCAGAGTTGCAGCGGACCTGCAGATTTCTGGGAGTTTGTTTTGGAGCATAATAACTGAATGCTGCTTCTCCATGTTTAGTTCTGACTCTGGGGACAGAAAGCTGACCAGTCCCTGAAGACCTGAGAGATCTGGATGGTTCATAATTTAGCAGGAGGTCAGGAATGTATTTTGGGCCTAAACCATTCAGTGCTTTATAAACCAGCAGCAGTATTTTGAAATCTATTCTTTGACACACAGGAAGCCAGTATAAAGACTTCAGAACTGGAGTGATGTGATCCACTTTCTTAGTGTTAGTGAGGACTCGAGCAGCGGCGTTCTGAATCAGCTGCAGCTTTCTAATAGATGTTTTAGTGAGACCTGTGAAGACACCATTACAGTAGTCCAGTCTACTGAAGATAAAGGCATGGACAAGTTTTTCCAAATCCTGCTGTGACATTAGTCTTTTAATCCTAGATATGTTCTTTAGGTGATAGTAGGCTGATTTAGTAACTGTTTTAATGTGACTGTTGGAAACTCAGGTCAGAGTCCATGACTACACCTAGATTTCTGGCTTTATCTGTTGGTTTGAACATTGCAGACTGAAGCTCAGCGCTAACTTTTATACGTTCTGCCTTGGCTCCAAAAACCATTACCTCAGTTTTATCTTTGTTTAATTGGAGAAAGTTCTGACACATCCAGTCATTGATTTGTTCAATGCACTTACTCAGTGTTTGAATTGGAGCATAGTCTCCTGCTGAAATTGTTACGTACATTTGTGTGTCATCCGCATAGCTATGGTAACTTATTTTGTTGTTCTTCATTATCTGAGCCAGTGGTAGCATGTAGATGTTAAAGAGAAGAGGCCCCAAGATGGAGCCTTGAGGAACCCCACATGTCATATCTGTCAACTCAGATGTGTATTTACCTATAGAAACAAAGTTGTTTCTATCCTTTAAGTAGGATTTAAACCAATTTAGAACTGTTTCCGAAAGTCCCACCCAGTTTTCCAGTCGGTCTAGTAATATGCTGTGGTCAACAGTGTCAAACGCAGCACTGAGATCTAATAATACTAACACTGAAGTTCTGCCACTGTCTGTGTTTAAGTGGATGTCGTTAAAGACCTTTACAAGAGCAGTCTCAGTGCTGTGGTTTGGACGAAAGCCTGACTGGAACACATCGAAACAACTATTTAAATGCAAGAAATTACTCAACTGTTGAAAAACAGTAGAGACACTACATACTGATATACACCTGAACATCAGCAGGAGAGGACTCTTTAAAGTAGAGACACTACATACTGATATACACCTGAAAAGGAGCATCTTGGAAGAATGTGAAGCAATCCAAATATTCTTTTTTAATTTAGGGAGATCTTATTTCTGGTCTAAACCTAATTGTCCCTTACTTAAATCTCTCGAAATAGTATTGGTTTCAAACAAACTTTCATAAAGCTAACTTTAACTCAAATGTATTATTTGTGTGACGGTTCTGTGGGCCTCGCCTAAGTGGCTTGGAGTGATCTCCTCCATCTGAATCTGAACAACCAGAGGCAGGAGAAGGAAGCAGAATAAGAGCATCCTTACGTGGCAAACACCATCACATTTACATGAAAATACCATGTTCTGTTCCTCACATGATGTACAGCAATATAGTAGAATGTTTAAGAGTGTTTTCCAGCGCCAAATAGTGGACACTGATATATTATATTATATATATTATTCATTCCAGACCAAGGTCAAATCCCCCTTTAAAGACATTATTTACCAGTTCTTCATTCCTACATGCTGGCAGCCTGATCACACGAGAGTCCACAGTTCTTGTTGGTGGCCAACTGTATTATACGCTGTGTCAGTATCCACAATGTAATTTAGGTATTGTCATGAGAAATGTGCAGATTTAATAAAGCTTAATGCTGTTGCTCAGTCAGCCAAAGAACAACATCACAGACAATAACCCAATTAGTGCAACATTGACGTTTCATTTTCTACATGCGTGTAGCCTGTGTGGGTGTGAGTGTGGGGGTGGGTATATACGTCCCACAGCGCCTGTGTGAATGTGTGGCTCTGCTGCGCTCTACTCTTGATTAATATTCAAGGCACATGTAGCACAAACAAACCCCTGCTTTTCTCCGCCTCTACTGCGCTCCCCCTAAACACTTAACATTGAATAACCATTCAAATAACGTCTGTTGAGGAATCATTCTGCATAAAGCACCATCTGTGCCACGTGTCCCGTCTTCCCACTGCCAATGTAAACAGAGGAACACTAGATACCACACAAAACAGCTGACATGTGCAAAACAGGTCAGCTGTAATCAGAAATCAATCCCCCCTCCGAAGAAATAAAAGCTATTTCATGGGGGGAATATTTACAGAATAATTTGCAAACATCAGTGTGAGCAGAATAGTGTGCATGGAGGCTGATTTGAGAGGTGACATTGCTGATTAAAACAGCGCTGGTTGATGGAGCGTAGGCTATGTGATAGGTCAAACCTCATCCCTTTTGACTCAACCAGGAAATAAGTGAGAGCCAAATGTCGTAAAAAAAATCCTTGAAATCGAGGGAACATCTTTAACCCGTCTCTATGGCTATCAAATTAGCACTTGCCTCACGCTGTATTTAAATGTATTTAAATGAGGAAGAAAAGGCCGATGCAGGGTGGGACTGGCAAAGTAATCAGCAGATCCACGATAATGAGATATTAGCAGTGCAGCTCTCACGTGTGTGAACTCGGCTCAGACCCCACGCCTCCGCCCAGCTATGATTAGCACCAGCGAGTCGCACCACCAGCACATGTATTGATTAGAAGTGTAATGTGGATGGAAGACAGGCCTTTTCACGTTTTAGCAAGCAGCTACAAAGAAAGCAGGAACACCTCACCAAGGCATCCACACTGATGCCTGCGATGAACTGCTTTTACTGTCAGGGGCTATTTAAAGAGTGTTACACCTTTTCATAAAGCAAATATGTAATGTGCTCTCTTTAAGATTTGAAAATACATTTTGTTTTTAAAGTGATTCAATGCAATGTATATTATTAAGATAAAAAACATATTCTTTTGCGATTTAAATGTTAATCAACTTAAAGTTCAAAGTATGTCTCTGGAATAGTGGATTAGCATGTACTGTATGATACACATTAAATATGTTCTATATTTATTTCTCTGTCGGCCTTACCATGATGTTTCCGATCCGTTCCGTTTGCCACTCAACAACTCACTATTTGCTCCAGGTTTATAGACATTGTATTGCAAAAATAAGTAATTAAAATGAAAAAATAAAAACTAAGCTTTGGGTTTAACAGATTCATGGAATTGAACACAATCTAGTGGAGTCCTCCACTTGCTGTTGGGTTGGGATGATCGATAATATGAGCGTGGCACAATGTGATGACAAATACCAATGACTATTTTGTAAAGTATATAGACCAAGACAATCTTAATCAGGCTATTTAACTTTAAACACGGATACATTTATCTTGTCCCATCCGAGAACAACCTGCTGTGAAGGACTTGAGGCTATAGTTGGCTGAATGTGCTTTATCTGCACCCTTCATTTATTGAGTGCACCTGCTTTGTTTAAAAATAAAGACCATCAGGCAATAACATTGTGCGTACAGGAGACCACAAAGAAAACACTTCCATAGGCCCATTATTCCAAAAGCCCAATATCCAGACAAACTTCCCATTGGACCGAAAGTCCCTTAAATATCCATCGCCTGTTATCCCGGATACTAATGTCCATTGTTCTGAAGGCCCATTGTCCAAAACATCGACACCACAAAGAGACCATGCAGAATGATTGTGATGTGTTTTAGCCTACAATGGAAAGCAACACCCTGCTCTGCCTCTGATTGGTTAGCATGGTTAAGGCACGAGGAGTTTGATTGGTTAGCTTAGGGTAAGAATATCAAGGTCATGCAATGAGAGATGGAGTTGGTCGTGCTTGTTCTGTCATTGTGCATCACGATTAGTCATTAGGCGCGTTCACACCAGATACTTCTCCCAGAATAGTTCCCATAGTTCTTGAAATGTTGCGTTCACACCAAAAGATCCGGAACTAGAACTTAGTTCATCAGAACCTTTTCACCCCCTTTTTAGTCCCTGCAACTTTGCAGTCAACGGGAGCATGTTGTTTCTTACACGACCACTAGAGGTACACTTTCAAACGTGACTGGGTCGCAATAAGCTGCTGAACAATCGACCTATTTGGTCGTGTTTTGTCGGAGGACAGGCTGCCTTAAATCTCCAAACCATGAGTGGGTTCGATGTAGAGCCGAACGTCTAACTAATGTATTCAGAACAGCTGTCTGCCATGAGTGAAATCCTGAAGCTGGGCTCTGACTGATCTCTTTATCACCTGTGAGGGACGGCTGAGAGACGTGTGGCATGCTATCTCACATCCTTCACCTCAACAAACACTCAAGTGTGTCTGAGCTGCACTCTAATTCAGTTATAATGCAGGTAAATTATATAACATCTTATTTTGGAGGTTTGGCCTTCATTTGTAGTGTCACACCGATGAGGAGAATAATAGAAAATAGAATAAAATAGTGTCAATCAACGGTGGGGTTTGAGAGAGTGACTCCAGCTGTCTTCCAAGGAAACAGGATGTGGGCAATCACAGAGGAGGATAGTGAATATCGATACAGAGAGCAGAGGCTGGGAAGGAGCCTTGCTTCCATGACCAGCAGCCTTTTCACTGCAGCTTATTTTGACAGAGTTGTTGTAACTTTTTTAAATGAAAGGTCAAGTCTATTTTGTATTTAAGGGGAGGGGTTTTACTAATGCTAGGCTGTTCTCAAGGAACTTGAAGCTTTCATTTTGATTTATAATTAGTATATTTTTTAACTGAATTATTAAAAATAAAAACAAAGAATGACATGACAGCATGTTTTTGCTACTCTTTATGTATAATATAAAAGCAGTTATGCTCGCACTCAACTTTGCTGGTGTTCTATGTTTTCTTCTGTTCAGATTCAAATATGCATTGAACACATTGACTTTACAATAGTGCGTGGATTAAAGCTATATTTGCTTCCTCCAATGGCTGCTAGACCATTGGATAGTTGGCCCGATGGGAATCTTCTCTTACTGTTGGCGTTTTGTCAGAACCATGGAAGCAGTATCCCTTTTACAAATGAGCCAGATTCCATGTCATGATAACGAGATTATATACGTTTAATTGACAGTGGCTTGTAAAACAAATAGCGGTATGTGTAGCTCGGGCTCCCTACCAGGCTAGTATAATTGAGGAGGATCATTGGAGCCTGTAATACAATGATGATAACTAATTGTATCGTTGCTTTCCAGTTTTGAGCATCTCTAATGCGACACCGTGATGATCAGTGGGAGCAGAGGCGCTCTGTGCAGCTCACCAAAGGGACTCCACGTGATGGAGAGTGGAATAGCTCCGGCCAGCTCCTCCACCCCGAAGAGGTGAGCGGAGAAGACACTAAATCATGTTTCCTTCCGCCGTGCCCTTCCTGTTCATATCCAAGCAGAGACTAATTTATTCTCTCTCTCTGCAGGTCTTTCAGGGTTTCTCTTCTCATTTAGCTTCTTAGCGGCAGAATTGCAGAGAGCTCCATCCGTTTAAAGTGACATGCACAGCCATAAATCCTAGCTTGGCATCTAGAGCTTTCTCAAGACAACACTGGAGCCTCACCAGAGAGCACCTGCTCCTGCACATGCTAACTTAGATTAAAACGTGGCTCTGGTGTACGGGCGGGCACACGTGCTGGTGTGGGAGAACGTGAGAGTTCTGTATGTGGGTTGGAGTCTGCATCTGATGCACAAGCTGTTACAATGGGGCATTTTGTGCAGAGCCCAAAACAGCTGTTTAGCCTATTACCCATCGTCATTCAGTGATGCATGATTTTAATCTGTGTGGAAGGACTAACGAGTGGATTGTGTTGACACTATTAGTGCTGGTATACGCAATGTATGCCTTTTCCCCTTGTTCAGTTCGTTACTATATTGCAGAGGTCTTCAACTAAAATTCAACGAGGTCCAGAACATCAAAATGTCTAAGTTGCTTCATGAATTAGTGTGATATATATTGAAGTGACCTGTAGCTTTATCAACGTCTGTATGTAATCAACAACTGACTGGCAATCAAATAAAGTGCAATTCATAAACAACAACAATTAACATTGAACTATACAGTAAATACTGTGGATATGTGTAATGTTCCTCTCGGGCTGCATTTACAAATAAAATAGAGAAAATAAATAAAATAGCTTTTGAAAATATGTGCATCTTAAAAGTGCTTCATTTTAGATAAATAAAATAAAGTGTAGCAGCAGCTTGAGAGTCCCTTTTTCTTTGTTTACCGTTTCACATCATGACTTAACTGTTTCAGCCGATTATAGAACAATATCAGTCTTTACACATAACAATTCAACAGTTTTAAAGTTTCTCTTTCTTTCCCTCTTATATCAACCCAGTCTCACGGCATTTCGTGTTCACAAACACGATTTTTAATCTATTGATTCGTGTTCACCATCACGATTTGCCCCTTTTTTTCGTGTTGCACAGGACGATTTTAAAAGCAATGTATTTCTACTGGTAACGTGTTTCGTGCCTGCAGGCTGCAGCACGTCTTTTTCTCCGGTCGGGTCGTGGAAGACCGGAAGCTGTGTGGTTCATAAAAACATGTTCTTACTCAATATCAAGCCACAGTTATTGCTTTTATTTTAAATCGTATAATTTCGGACTTTTGTTGCCGTCTGTGAGGAAAATAAATGGGCTCAGAGCCTCAGGATACTGAAATCTGTATTTTTTAAATCTTTTTTTCCTTCTAATTTGTTATTCTTTTCAAAATAACACACTGTTATTTACTCACCAATAACACACAATTATCCTTGCTTTTTATTTATTGGTTTAATTCCATAATCTCGGGCTTTTTTGGCGTCCGTCAGGAACTGAATTTCAAAATAAATATAACAGGAAACAGACGTAGGCATTTCGAGCGATTACCCAAGATCCTCAGCTATGGTTTGAAGCTCGTTGATTGGATGTGTTAGCCGCAATGCATGCTGGGATTTGGTGTTTTTATTATATGAAATCCGGAAAACATTTTAAAAGTATAAAATAATACTGAATTCCGAGTGCTCTTGCTTTTCTCTTTGAAAGTCATCACATAACGGCATTGTAATACACGGTTCGGCTGCATTACATATTACAGATCTGCCGTAGTTCTTTATTTAGAGAGCCCTGATGAGAAGACCTTTGGAAAAACTGGAAGAAATGGCGCCGAAACTGAATACTTGATGTGGATCAAAAATATATCAACAATTAAACAACATCTTCAATTTCTCTTCACACAATACGTCTCCTTGCAGTATCAACACTAATTCGGCTGACTTTTACATTTGATCTAATTCATAGATAGGTTATATTTACACCATAACGGTGCACAGCTGAGAGAAAAGGACTGTAGTTTTTAAAGATATTACTGATTTTCTTTGAATGTAAGAATGTAAATACTGAGTCTGAAATAGTATAGCAATATGCTGTAAAATGATGTGAAAGCATGAATAAAACTATACATCTTCAGATGTTGTACACGATAATACAAAGTTATTATGGCTGTGTGCACCTTGTACCTCCTAGTGGTTAAAGCACGTTATTGAATTATTGTACAAAGTACATACTTTCATAGGGGGAAAGTATAAATATAGAAATATAGAATATAAAAAATCAAGAAGATATTATAAGTGATCTCTACAATAAAACAGTTTAGTGCAGGATGTACACAGATATTAATAGGAGGAGGTGCAAAACAGAACAACGGATTAACCTTTATTTAAACATTAAATATTAAATATTAAGCCTGACAAAGTACTTAACGTCTAATATATTGCTTTCCTGCAATGTTAACTATGTTGAAGCACTTATTTTAACTGATATTATACACATTAAGTATACTCTTATGTATGTTGATAGAATAAAAAATGTGCAGAATATGACAGTTTAATGGTGGAGGTACACACATATTGATAGATGTCTTGTAATGCACTGTTGAGGAACCTCTGACCCAAGTTTTTCATTCATTGCATAACTACACCGTAGTTGTGTATGATATGTCAATAAACCTTTGAAAACATTGAAAGGGATGTGCAAAATAGCCATAATATACAGTCTTTAATGAACTATTAGTAGAGAATAACGAGTAATGAATATACTTTATTACTTGTTTCCATTCATGTCAATTGCAGATACATGTTTAGTCTTCTCAAGCACCAACGATCAAATATCTCTCCTGATTGTTGGCACTTGACAATCACCTTACCTGAATTTTACTCAGGTGTAACTAAAGTCTGATTTAAGGGTTGTTTATATTTCACATCATTAATCAGAATCTGCAAAGTAACTCAAATAAATGCAGTGGAGTAAACATACCAGGTTAACCTCTGAATTATAGTGGAGTAGAATTACAAAGTAGCAATGAGCTGTCATGTGGGTATACGGCATTAATATAATGCTGCGCATTATGGACACAAGTGAATTTTACCCATTTATTTATTATATGTTTTACATTTGATAACACCAATGTGTTTAATAATGGCAACTTCTAATTGTGGGGAAAACGAAAACGTTCAGTGGAGACGTCTCATAGAACATTTTGCGAAACACAATAGCCAGCATGTGTAGTTCTGGGGGTGTTCGATTCCAGTTTTGGATAATCTGGCGTGGTTTCGTTCCATTTCACACAGCTGTTTGACGCTCTGCGTAACTTTACGGGAACTGTAGTCCTAAACGATAGCTGGGGATTATGGGTAGTGTAGTGTTTTCGGCCATCCTAAACTCAAAAATGTTGACAATCGCAATGATGCTCGAAATGTCCCTTACAGGCCTACGTCTGTTTCCGGTTATTTTTATTTTGAAATTCAGTTCCTGACGGACACCAAAAAAACCCGAGATTATGGAATTAAACCAATAAATAAAAGCAAGGATAATTGTGTGTTATTGGTGAGTAAATAACAGTGTGTTATTTTGAGAAGAATAACAAATTAGAAGGAAAAAAATATTTAAAAATACAGATTTCAGTATCCTGAGGCTCTGAGCCCATTTATTTTCCTCACAGACGACAACAAAAGTCCGAAATTATACGATTTAATATAAAAGCAATAATTGTGGCTTGATATTGAGAAAGAACATGTTTTTATGAACCACACAGCTTCCGGTCTTCCACGACCCGACCGGAGATAAAGACGTGCTGCAGCTTGTCCTGCCAGGAGTTTGTAAATCTGGGCAGACATGGAGTCAGGGCCATTCTCACACACATGCAGGTGCTCATTGGTTACAGTGATGCAAACACAGGTATGGTGAAAAAAGAAAGAACTGTTCGAAGCAGAAAAAAAACAGCGTAATATACCATCTGACAAAGGCCTGTGCTATAATGCTTCAATTGACTGGCTATTCTTTATAATATACTCAGATCAATAGGAGACAGAGATGTTAAGTTAAAAATCATGGGTTTTTATTATTATTTACAGCAGGGGTGGGGAACCTTTTTCCTTTCAATTTTTACAACATCCTCCGAGGGTCGTACACATTATTGAACTCAACCTCTGCTTAAAAAAACTAAAATCACAGCCCATTCATTTGGCCTTTCTTTCATGCTGTGCAAAGCAAAACGAAAACTCTTCGGTTCTCCACGAATTACACAAGTCACCCAAATCAGCGTTAAAAAAGCGGGAGGAGCCGAAAAATCCCCTATTAATGTATTGATTATAGCTCCGGGTCCGTCTGGGTCTGGATCCGGACCGCGGTCCGCCTGTTGCCGACCCCTGGTATATTGTTTAGCAAATTCATGCTGTGTTGTCTGGTATGTGGGTTCATCACAGATCACGTGACTCCTCGGATTCCAAGACAACAATTGCAAACCTAATATTGTTAAAACGTTCAGATCTCTCCAATACACCTCACTGTTCTGTCGCGTCACACACGCCTTCAGAGGTTGAGTTAGCAATGTGTTGGACCTCTATGATGTAAAGAAGCCAGGCCAGCATGTAAAAGCATATTACACGCAGGTTTATCACAGGCCTGAGCAATTTGACAGAGAGCTAGTAAACTGCCAGAGAGCCTCGACAGAGGCATGAGCGTTTGCCATGCGGATTATGTGAAGCTATTGTTTAGGGTTCATTGGCTTTTACTGTCTTTCAATTGCATTTTGCATCTGAAATCCAATGCAAATGAAGGTGCATGGATGGGAGATAAATACTGTATAATGAAGACAGACTGCAAACAAACCTGCTACAGAATGCTCTAGTGTATGTATGTATGTATGTATGTAATGGCATAGGTTAGTTGTGCATAGTTGTTTTCATTCATTTATCTCATGTCAGATTGACCTTATTAGTGCTCTTCAAAGCAATGTACTTGTACATTCCTAATTCTACACATAGGGGCTTTCATTCGTATGTTTTTGGTTAACAGGCTCACGGCCCGTCCACACAGCGGCGTGCGTTGACGCTTCCCCATTCACTTTGAATGGGGTGACGTCACTTGTAGCCGAAATGCATCGTTGGAAGCGACGTGGAGCGTAGCTGGCGTGGCTCGCTGCAAAAGTTGAGCAATGTTCAACTTTTGACGCCTCGGTAGAGGCGTCAGCCAATCGAATCATATGCCAGTACAAGCTCTAGCCAATCAAACCGCTGCTTGTGTGTCAGGGGCGGGAGATTCATGTGATTGGTTGTTGGTCGAGTTTCAGACACGCCCGCCGGCAAGCGTCAGCGCACGCCGCTGTGTGGACGGGCCGTTAAGCATGAACAGCAGCTCACAAAGATAATTATAGTCTGGAGAAATGAAATCCTATGTTTAAAAGGAAAAGGCACACAGGGGCTGTTGAACTGGAAATGATTACAATGGTGCCATAACAATAAACCTAATCAAAACACAAAAGTACAATTATCAATATTACCCAAACCAAAGTTGTCTGAACTGCAAGAAAACCCATGAGCTTAGCTTCCAAATCTCAGAGTATTTAGATACAGTATGTCATGTGTCACTGAGGCTAAAAGCCTTAAAGAGCTGCTGCCTGGGTGCTTTCAGAGAGCGAGCGGTGGCCACACTCACGTTCTCTGTGTTTGATTGGCAGCAGTAGGTCACAACTGTGGCTCCTACAGAGACTGCTATGTTTTCTGCCAGTAATGCTGTAATGGCGATGATGGCGCATGGTCTTAGGGTGCGTTCACACCTGCCTTGTATAGTCCGGTTGAATCGAACCCTGGTGCGTTTAGCCGCTTGGTGCGGTTAATTTGGGTCGGTGTGAACGCAGTCCGAGACCTCTGAAGTGAACTAAACAACCGGACTCTGGTCCGCTAAAATAGGTGGTCTCGGAGCGCTTGCTTGCGAACTCTGGAGCGGTTCATTGCTGGTGGGAATGCAGTCCGCACCAAAACATAGGAAGCGCAGTATTTACGTGTCACAAGAACGCGGATATCTTCAAAAATCTTTAGCGAAAGAGTCTTTCAAGACATCCGCGGTTGTTTAGTTAAAGAGTAAAGCAGAATGAAGTGTTGAACACTGTCGTGTAAAGTAAAAATTCTCCGTCAGCTACATAAAAGTAAGAACACCTGTCGTCGGTGAAACGCCCCTCCTCTGCAGAACGTCTCTCATGGATAAACAGGAAAAGAACACCGACAGGCTGATCAGGATTTCAAAAATAGTTGTATTTAAATGTACATGCATCCGCTAAGAAAAATAGTCCGTTGTTACAGTTTGAACTAACGTAGCAACGGCAGGAACTGCTTCGATAACATTTTTGAGGAGCTTCATGATTACAGATTTAAAAAAATCATTGCTTGCTTTAAAAGTAGCACAATTCATTTTGTCAAACCGGATTAAGGACAAGGTGGTAACATCTTTTTCTCCCGTCCCAGCTGTCGAGAGCGTGCCCTCTCCACGCCACGAGGCGAACAAAATGGACGCCCTTCTCCCTCACGCCAGAAGAGTCAGGGACTCGGTGGCTCGACTCTGCGGCTGCCGGTTGAAGATCTCGGGGCACAGACACACACCAGGTCTGTTCGTCCTGCCTCGGGCTGGAACACGCCCGAGGCGCTATCGACAGCCCTGGCTCATGCGGACATTGTGTCCGCTTCACCGCCAAGAGCCTCTGCCGACGGTTAGCATGACAAGCTAGCCTGTCGGAACAGGACCCCCCCCATGTCCACGGACCCGCCGACTGGCAGTCAAGACACGGGGGCGTCCGCCACAGAGAGTGAACCCCTCTCCGTGTCGGTCTGGGGCTCATTATCTGCGATGGCCACAGAACCGGAATCCCGCGCCCTGGCAGGCCGGGACCCGGTGACGACAAGACACGCGGGAACGGATTCCCGCGCTTTACCAAGCTGGGGCTCCCGGTTAGACCTCGCGGAGGATGTCCTCGAGCTGGACTACGAGGAGGACGAAGAGGAGGACGCCCTGGCGTTCTTTCTGTCCGAGTCGGATGAACAAGAAGAGGACACCTTCATGTCATCGGCCCAGGCTGCAAAGCCTGGAGCGAGGGCTGCTCTCCCGGGCGATAGCACACCAGCTTCGCCCGGTCTGAGCATGGACCTGCAGGCCGTGTACAAACGCGCTGCGGTCAGACTCAACGTCCCGTGGCCTGAAATGGCCAACGAGACCTCCATGTCCCGCTACGAGGGAAAACACCTTCCCCAAGCAGCGGGCAAAAAGAGGCAACTCCTCCCGGTCTTCCCGGAAATGTTGGATGAAGTGTCGGTCTCATGGAGAGACCGGCCCTTCACCAACAAGGTCCCAATTCAGGGTGCCTCCTCCCTAGACTGCGACGGAATGGAGAGGCTCGGCCTGCTCCGCATACCGCCCATGGAACCGCTGGTAGCGGACCACCTTCTACCGAAGGTGGGCCCGTCACAGAGCAGGAACCCCACGCTGCCTGCAAAGTCGGACCGTTTTCAGTCAGCAAAGACTCTGAGGCCCTGAACGTGTCCTCGCTGCTAACTACCTACCAAGCGGAGCTCTGCAAGGACCTGTCAGGTAGCCTGGGAGCAGCCACTCTGGACGAGATGGCAGCAGTCACGGACATTTGCCTACGTGTCCAGCGCTGTGCCGTCCAGGCCACGGGCAAGGTAATGGGGAACATGGTGGTGCAGGAAAGAGCGAGATGGCTCAACCTCACCAACCTCCCTGACCGAGAAAGGGAAGATGTGCTGAATATGCCCATCGTTCCCGAGGGAATTTTCGGCTCCGCTCTCGCCTCCATGCAAAGGAGGTGTGAGATGAAGAAGAAGGAAGACGAGGCACTCCACCTCTGCCTCCCTCGAAGGGTCAAGCCGCTGCCTTCGCAGCAACAGAACTCTGCTCGGTTTAAAGCACCGGACAAGCAGAGGTCGCAGCCCACCCCGAGTCCCCAGCCCAGGCTAGAGACAAGGGCAAGTTGGCCGAGAAAATCTCCGTTTCCGCCTGCAGCTCAGGCTCAGCCAACCCAGAATTTCGGCCAGCAGTCGAGGAAGAAGAAGCGAGCGGCGTGACAGCCCCTCCTTCTCCCCTCCGTGAATGTGTTCCCGCCGCCTCGAGAGATGCCTAAACACCATCCTCAAGTCCGCACAAACACATGTCACACATTGATTGATTCCTCTGTCATAAAACATTTGCCGCTGACGCATCCAGGCTTCAGGCCGAGGGCGCAGCTCAAAAAAATGAAAAGAAAATCAATGAAGCCAATAAACAGCCCGTCAATTGTTCGCCTTCTGAGAGCAGCTACGGCATCTCTCAAAAGGCGGATTACTGACGGGTCTGTGAAGGCACCACCGTCACGCGCATGCGCAGTGCCGGCTGGAGCTGAAAAGGCACCTCCGTCACGCACATGCGCAGTGCCGGTCGGAGCCGTAAGAGTGACGTAGTGGCACTACACCCGACTTTTCCAGTGCGGGACGCGCCTACGGGTGCTGTCCTTTCACGGAAGGTGGTCACCACGAACGCATGTCAGACAGGCTGATAAGGTATTTACGAAGGTCGCCCGGTGAGGGGTCCCTAGAGCAGAGACCTCCAGCAGGCGCACGTAAATCACCCGGAGTTTTTAGCGGTGTTCCCCACCCTAAAACGCTTCCTGCCTTCTCTCAGAGGACTTCATGTCCT
Source organism: Champsocephalus esox (assembly GCA_036324585.1). NCBI lineage: Eukaryota > Metazoa > Chordata > Actinopteri > Perciformes > Channichthyidae > Champsocephalus > Champsocephalus esox. The sequence goes on from CM070490.1 coordinate 33,898,594, forward strand.
CGTGAGGACAGACAACACAATATCGTGTGTGAACCGCCAGGGGAGGTTGCGTTGTCTCCAGTCACACACACTGGCACACAAACTGATCCCTTGGAGCGGCAGACATCTCCTTTCTCTGAGAGCGACACCGGTACCGGGAGTTATGCACCTCGGGACAGAATTACTGTCCAGAGGTGCACCACTCTATGCAGACTGGACTCCTCATCCAAGGATCGGGAGTCCGCTGTGGGTGCGTTATGGCGAAGCCGCGTTAAGTCTGTTCACATCAAGAAAAAATGCTCAATGACAGCTGTTCTCTTTAATGCACAATTTAAACGCACTGTTAGGCGTGGACGCACTCGTACACGATCGACCTCCGGGTCCTCTGTACGCGTTCCCACCGCTGGTTCTGTTACCCTTAACTCCGGCCAGAGTGAAGGAGCAACGCCACACACTTACTCTGATGTTTCCGCCCTAGCCCGCAACGTACGGGCTGGCGGAGATATATCAGCTGTTGTGCGGGCAGCCGTGGCAGCCCCCACCACGCAGGGACAGATTGTCTCAGGCGGGGAGGCGATCCTTCACCCACGCCCAGAGCACGGGGCACTATGGGCCTGACCCGTGAGTGGTACAATCTGAATACAGTGGGACTCCCTCAGAAGGTGATAAACACGATTCAGAGTGCGAGAGCTTCCTCCACCAGGTCTCTTTACGACTGTAAGTGGAGGGTGTTTGAGGAGTGGTACCTTCAAGAAGGACACATCTCTTTTCAATGCCCTGTCGGGGTGATTTTATCATTCCTACAGGACTTAATCGATAAACACAGAGCTTTCTCCACGATCAAGGTGTACCTGGCTGCTATTGCTGCATGCCATGTGGGCTTTGAGGGTAAGACGGCTAGCCAACATCCTTTGGTTTGCCGTTTTATGAAGGGAGCGCGCAGGCTCCTCCCTGTCTCCAGGCCTCTGGTGCCCTTATGGGACCTGGCAGTGGTTTTAGATGGGCTCAGAATGACCCCATTTGAACCCCTGGAGGGAGCTGACATGCTTTATGCGCTCTGCACAATGAGGCTCCGGCGAACAGTTCATGAGCCCCCCCCCCTCCTGTTCATAAAGTCAAGTACCCCTCAAAAGGTCCGGTTTATTTCATTTTAAGGATGCGCACCAAGCAACATCTCCAGGTGGTCCTTTGAGAACCAGGGCAATACAGTTATGTGCACCCCTGCCTATAATGTATTGCTGCGTTATCCACAATTCATCCGACTTGAGAAAGCATACCTTCTACCCCAACATGCTGACAGGCACCATTTTTTTTTAAGCTATAGCAAGCAGGATTGCTGTGAACAGGACTGTGTGACTACATCACAACGGCCCTGATCCAGCTGTTTCAATCTGAGGGCCAGTGCTTGAATTGGGCTGGTACTCACCGGTACGCAGTACCGGCACTTCTGATTTTTACCCATGTGGTACCGACACTTCTTACTGAGTACCGGGGTTCGGTCACCATTTATGTAAACACATATTTCCACTATTTTTTTTAAATAGTAACCCATCTCCGATGTTTATTAGTAGATTTAAACTAGAGGGCTATCACTATGGGCAGCAACGCTGTAAATATTGACAAATAAATCCAGCAAAATGGCACAAAAGACTGGTAGTGGCCTGGCTGGGTGTATAATTCCCGGCCTGACTTATTGTCCCAATCCGGCCCTGATTGATGCATGACAACAAATATGGTCTCTTTATTTCCCCCTCAAAATGCACCAGATTGATGCATCTAACTTCAATAGTTGGCATGCCCCGGACCCCCCTAGATGTCAGGGTGTCAGGTCCACTCCCCACTTATAAAAATAGCACTTTACCCCTGCACCCCCTCTAATCTCAGACGCACCCTGAGTCATTTTGTTTAAGTACAGTGAGCCTTTCTAAAATATACAGTAAAGGAAACAAACCCACCAGCATTATAGGATATACTATGACTTTGAGCCAAATGCTTGTTTTTGGGCTATATAAATAAATTGACTTGAAACAGTTGCTGATTCAGAGTACTGGCACCTTTTTGATTCCAATTCAAGCACTGCTGAGGGCGGACCGCAGGACAGAGCTCAGGACTCCAGTGAGACTGAAATCTAAATTCATGAAAAATGTTTTACCAATTTCAATTGTTTTTAATGCAAGATTGCGAAAATATTATACTCAAATAAATCACATAAATACATTGTTAAAATGGCACTAGGAATGCACTACCTTTCTGTTTTGTCATGTTTTCCTGTGCAGCATATTGGGCTAAGATTCCAATGTGTTGTGTATCCCTGTTGCAGACTGACGATACATTTTGCTTACATCCTTCAGAGGTGTATCATTTTAGGAACTCAAATACCAGTGGCTTCTGCTCATTGTTTTGGTTTCTTTGGTCGCCATGGTCATGTCAGCAAGTTGAAACATCGTAAACTCACTGTACTAAATTAACATGTTCAATTTTAAGCCTGTATATGTGTCTTTGTTTTTTAGTTAAAAATATGTATCTCCAACTTTAAACTTAAAAAAAACACTGAAAATCCTCAGTCTTCATATTGTATGCAAATAAAGTGGCCTGTGCAGCTATTCATAGGAGACAGAAGAATGATGGACAGGGATGAATCGGAATATCTGGCCCCGCTAATGCTCCTATGGAAATGTGTTCCTGAAAGACTTCTATATCAATTCCAATTAGCTTGAATAAAACGAAAGATGAGTAAGATATGGGTAATACATCTTTATAATCTACAATATGTTAATGTGTAATAAGATGTATGTATGAATTAAGCTCTTTATTGAGAAAAAAGGCACTAGTATTCAGAGTGTTTATTAAGCTCCATTATTGAAAAGAAAGAAACATACTATATCACATCTGTCAAAATGTTACTTGTAAGTGGTCTGGACATTCCGACTCAAAAGGACCCTAGCTTTAATTTAGCAGAAGGAAATTACATATCTGAGAAGGGGTAACAGTGACGAGGGATTTCACAGCTTAATGACCCTATATAAATAGAAGTATTAGGCTCCAGACGAATCACCACTGAAGCTGAATCTAAGCTCTCCCTGGGGACCGGTGAATAATGATTATGGAAATTGGCCTAATTGTCTTGAAACCGGCACGTCTTAAAAGGTTCAGGACGACAAACTAACTGGTTAATATAGTCCTCTGAGTATCGCAGGTCAAATCCACTGCAGGGAGGGAAATGTATCAAATCAACCCAATAGGAATGTTGCATTCCCATTCAATAAATGGAGACCACTGATACATTCACTGACACAACTGAAACGTTAACTCACTTTAATTAAATGTATTGTCAGCCAATTTCACGTATTAGGTTAGTTAAAAGCAATTATATGAAGTGTAAATAGATTCAACTTAATCGTATTGCTTTCAACCAACCTAATACAGTTATGTGAAATCTATTGACATAATACATTTAACTAAAGTCAATGTTTTCAGTTTGCTTCAGTGTATATATATATATATATGCCGTTAATAACCGTGCAATATACCTGGCTGCTAAATCGAACTGTTACACGATGTGTATTTTGTAAATTGTGTCATCTTTTTACATTTCTTTTAAACTTTAAAATAATTGTTTTATACATATATACTTCCTAGGTAACATTAAGCTGTCTGTGGCTCTTTTCTGCTGTAACAATGTAAATGTCGACTTGCCTATAGGGGAGGCGCGTGGTGTGGACTAGTGCGTTGGTGTAGATCAGGGGGGCACAGGTTCAAACCCCACTGCTCAGGTTCAAACCCCACTGCAGTCAGCATGTCGTTGTGTCCCTGAGACACTTCCTGTGGGGATCGCCCACAGTATTGAGCATGTGAGTCGCTTTGGATAAAACCGTCTAACAAGTGACGTGTCATGTAATCTTTGCTCTCCCTTGATATTGCTGTTTCGACACGACTAGTTGAGAAACAATCCCAAGAACATTAAGATGCTGGTGCTGGTGCCATGACGAGATAATCTGTCCTGTGAGTCTGAGAGACAGATATTGCAGCGACGAGACTTCACAGACCGTGGCACTCAGAAACCTGCTCGGGGGAGCTGAACGGAGAGGAAATAACTTTTCAACTTTCACCAACACAAGTAAGTTGTCTGTGTGCTGAGTTCCCCAACACACTGCACTGAACCTCCAGACCCCACCTGGTTGGTCCCGACGGCTGATTCCTCACATCCTGCTGCATTGTCTGCCTTTGGCCGAGAAGCAAACCGTGTGTTTCCCACACGAGTGCTTTCCCAGTCAAGGCCAATCCAAATGTACATCAGATGGAATAAGAACAATGCATCCTGCTCAGAAGCAATATGTCCCCTACGAATACCCTCTCTGCATGTAAAGAATCAATACACACACTTTTAGGAGAGAATATTGTGCAATTTGTGCATTTATATTCCTGTCGAGGTTTGAACTTGTGATCGCAAGCTAATATAGTTTATGAGCTGAAGGGGAAAGAGACACATCTAAGCGGCTGGGAGGATCATCTTCCCGGACGTGGGTCACCTTAAATCCTCTGGGCAGCGTGTTTATGTCCCCCAAGGTGCCTATCAAGATGTTACACACTCCTATTTTACGAGGTAATTACACCAGCTATATCAGAATGGTGGGGGAAGGCCGAGATAGAGCTCCTCTGAATCAACTGCGTTAGAAAACAAGCTAATCTTCTGATTTGTGTGAAATGTCCATTAAAACGATATTCTGTCCTGTTTGCCTTTACATAGATATTAAGATTTGAATTTGTGTTGAGAACTGCAGCTTCACTTTGATGAAAAACTTAACACTGACTTTGATTAATTATGTCAACAGATTCCACATAACTGTATTAGGTTAAATGAAAGCAACACAAGTAAATCAAAAAGACTGGGTTCAAATTAATATTATTGCCTTCAACTAACTTAATACAATTGTTGATATGATACATTTAATAAAAGTCTACGGTTCAGTGTGTTTTCACCACAAGGCCGTGTGCCCAACCTGTCAGTGGGTAAAGAGGAGATCACGTATCTTGTGGCTGCAGCTTCCAGAGCTCAGAGCAGGCTGGGTTTGCCGTGAGAGATCAACAGATATAAAAGAACCGCACCACCGACCAATACAAGCTCAGTATCCGGATCGATAGAAGCTCTTCAGAGGGCAAGAGTGCTCAGTGATCGGGAAAAGGAAAGTTTAAGCTTAATTCTTTCAGCTTCAACATATGATGTCACTCACAGTAACACTAGGAAATGTCACGTGTTGTACCGTCAACAATCTGCCAATCAGATGGGTTTATGATGATAAGAACGAGGAGAGCTGATTAGTAACACGTGGTTTTGCATTGAGTGTAATGTTTCAGTGTTTGATTATACATAATGCGACTGAACATGCTCATGGGTATTCACATAGCTGAACGGGTATCGTTTTCACACACACACACACATACACTTTTTGAACTTAGGATTTCATAGCGCTCCATGCATAAGCTGATTATTTTGTTGAATGAGCCAATGGTTTTATGAAAATAAATCCCATCAGCACTTTCAGGAGATTGTACGTCTTTGGTTGTCAGTCTTTATTAATTCAGATTTTGCACAGATTTACGTTCAGTGCATGGCTTCTCATTTCTGCTGTCGAGCTGCTTTCGCACATTTTATTTTCAGCTTGAATCTGTTTGGCTTTATTGGTACATATAGTAATATCAGAAAATATTATTTATCCAAGGTGGAAATTAGGAGATGAGAGTTGCACCATTTTGGATGAAAAATACATACAATTAAATTAAAATAAATAAAAAAAGGATTCATTCAGAAAAAAAAGGAGATATTGTGTCATCTAAAAAACAATTAAAATATGAAAATACAATATGAAAAAAATATAAATACAATAAGCAAGAAAAATAATTATAGAACAAAAATACAATTATTATAACAATATGTAATATACAGTTGATTATTCAAAGCAGTGTATGTACTAATGTTAAATGTGGAATATGAACAGGTGATTGTAGCTCCCGCTGTAATTCCTGCAGAGAGATGAAATAATACCAAATAGCATTTGGTTTGATTCACAGCACAAGTGGGACAGAGCTCTGCAGTCTGCAGTCTGCCACTACCCACCCAGAAAATACTACAACACTCGTGGCTCCTCATACAGACTCTTATCAATCAGCTGGAGTGTGATATCAACACCGTTTATAATCATACCATATTAGCTATAACAACATGTATTTCAGTTAGTACTATGCTTCTTTCTTCCTCATGTTAATGTGTGAAAATGTTTGCAATCCATCACGAGTAAACTGGATTTAATTCTGCGTGTTTCTTGCACTCCCAAACCTTCTTTGTTGACAGCTCCCAGCTACTTGACTTGGACACCCCCTTGGGTGCTTGCCAACCAACAGTGGCCGCCTCCGAGTCAAAGAGAGGTCGCATCGCCGGGAGAGAGGGGGGTGAGCGGCCCCCGGTCTTCTGCACGGACATGAATTATTGAGTGGGACTGACTGTGGCTACCTACCCCACAATCACCACTCTGACTAGCACGGGCCAAGAGGCACACTTCTCCTTCTCTGTGAAATACAGCTACACATCATTGCCGTTCAGAAGCTCACATGTATTGTATGGCTTTGATGTGTTTATGTTGAGGGGTTTTGTTTTTTACCTGGGGCTAGGGAGGTTTGAGGAATTGAGACGAAGAAAAAGCAAGACACAGACACACACACACACACACACACACACACACACAAGGCCATTGGGATGAATTTGCTGAGTGGTTTGAAACCTTTGAAATGAATATAATTCTGAACAGATTCAGTTTGTGAGAAGTGGCAAACAGCTTAAGGGATTAGACTGTTTTAAAGTCTAAAACAAATGGCCGGAACCAGATACTAAAGCTGCATTAATTGCCCTCTCCATCCACAACTGCTTCAATTTGCAAATGAAAATGTCTTTATAGAAGGTTATATGGGTTCACATAAGTCAAACTGGAGAGAAACTACTTTCAAGTTCTCGCACCCTTCAGGACCGTCTCGCCACAGAGGCGTTCGTGCCGTTGCACTCAACATCACTTTTGATGTGTGGACAAAGTAGTTATTTGAAGAATAAAGAAAGAGCGTTTGAGAGAGAAGTTTAAACATGGACTCTAAATCCTCCACATATCTGTTTATCAGATAGAGCTCCTCACCATTCTGTCTCTATAACATCATGTCATGTGTTAGACGCCTTTATCCACACATCCCCACAGGAGCCGTTTGGGGCGAAATGTGTTGCCCGGAGACACAGCGACATGCTGTCTGCAGGGGGACTCTAACATGCTATCCCCTGATTCAAAGTCCAGCACACTGTCCACTGAGCCACAGCCTCCTCTCTATAGAAGAGACTTTAGATCAGGCATCCTCAAAGTACGGACTCCGGTCCGGATCCGGACCAAACCACAACTGTCTCTGGACTCTGAGCAAATTATACTTTTCATATGTATTATCTGTGTTATCTGCGAGACATCGCCACAACGCAACGAGTCAAAATGATCCGCTATGTCCATAGACTGCAAACAGCGCTCTGCATGTCCTGTTCCACTGTCTGTGTGTGTCTGTCAACGCATTGGTCCAATCACATTCAGCATCCCATCAGCGTTCCCCCCCCCCAAACAATCTGCGAATCAGAGGCACAGGTCTTCGCGGAATGCGGGTGGGGAAAATGTGTATCTCCTCTCTTTCAACCTGTCTGAGTCAGAGCGAGAGTTTAAAAAAAAATTCAGGGCGAGAGTTAACAGCTCATCTAGTTCCATCTGTACTGTAGCTAGTAGCCGAGTTTCACCTACCAGGGGGTGCAACTGACACCCTAAAAATAGGCCTTGCCACCCCAGCTGCCACCCCAGTTGGCAGCTTTGTTTTGAAAGAAAAGTTGTGGCTCATCGGACATTTATGAGAGAAAGTCTCTAATGTCCGAGTGCAAGTGAATGCAGCACAAGATGCACGTCATGTAATCCCTCCCCCGGTCCTGGCGCGAGCGTGGACATATGATAGACGGCGATTTCATTTGAACGGGACGGCGCAAAACGAGAAGCATTCGGACCCAAGCACTGAAGGAATGAGGTATTTGCGGTCTGACAGAGAAGAGACTGTCAGTGTGGCTGTACTCAGCATTGAATCAAAACGCACTAAAGCTGTTGATCTTAATACGTTTGTGAGGCGTTTTGCTGAACAAGATGGTAATCGCCGCATTCAGCTGTAATACACGTCAACGTGATGCTCTGCTCACGGATGAGCATACAAAACTATTAAGATGATGACCTTACGTGTGTAAATATATTTGTTTCTTTGAGGGGTCTGCCCCCAAAAAACAGTTTTAAGTCCTGAGAAAGTCAAATAAGACGGTGTGTAAAACTACACTGCCCAGCCAAAAAAAAGTAACCACTTTGATTTAACTAGGTCAGTAGGTAAGGACTTTCACTGGATAATAACTGAAGTATAAAGAATGCATGACTGAAGTGATGGAGACCAAGTTGAAGGCAAACACAAAGAGGAAATAACAGGTCAAATCAAGCAAATCCCCCTCTCAGATTCCACAGCAACCAGAAGAACATAAATACTTGCTGGTGATTTGATTAATCAGCTTTGTGATGGAATAAAAAATGCACAGTGCATTTCCTTAGCTGTGGGTGAGTCCACTGACACCGCTGGCAATGCTCAGTTGCTGGTGTTTGTGAGTTTGTATGATGAGACAAATGGGGAGTTTGTTGAAGATGTGTTGGGCCTGACGAACCTCAGTGGACACACAAGGGGGCAAGACATTTATAAAGCAATAATGGGAATGCTGAACGAAAGAGGGTGCAGCTGCCTTTATTCATAACTGCAGCTCTTACACTGCGACTCTGAGGGGTCGAGAACAGACACAATAACTATGAAAACTGCTGCATACAGATTATTTTTGTTTTTGCAACCTCGTGTTAAGAATCTTGTTGCAATTGTTTAAAAGTTTGAATGACCGTAATAAACGGACCTTTGTCTTATTGAAACATTTATTTTGGACCATTAAGATTTGTATTTGAGTACCCCTGCTTTAGATGATGTTGTATGATCCATCGAGCCCTTTCCTTGGAGCCATGACCTTTCAACTCTTAGCATGATGTGAGCTACTGTACCAATCCATGTTCAAATGCAGGGAGGAGCCATTGCTCTCGAGCACTGATTCTGTGACCAATCAACAGCAAGCCGCTGTAGAAGAAGAGCACAGGAAAAGCTGTGACCTTTGTTTTGTTTTACTTCTGCGTGTGTTGGCTGCATGGTGCAATTGAAAAACAGATGTTGTTCTCACCCTCTTTCTTCTGTTAACGCGTTAAAAAATTAACGCCACTAATTATTTTAACGCGATTAACCCATGTGTATTTTTTTCCTCGGCCGCTCCGTAGTTTCAGAGCGCATCGAGTTTAAAATACCATCTACAAGCTGATGCTGACAGCCCCGCTCCTACGGTCCTCGGGAGGATCGGGAGGGTGTGTGTGTTTGGCCCGAGCGAGCGAGATAGAGACCTTACATGCATTGTTGTTGTTAGCATCTGGTGCTAGCTAGCTGCGCTAACGGATATAAGGAGCTGTTTAAATGAAAACTGAGGAGCGCTCTATCCACACAACTGCGCCGAGCACTTGACTTGATGCAGGAAGCCAGACAGCGGGACATTGTACGAAAAGTCAGCACACTCAGCTCGGATAGTGCGCAACACGATTGTAGCGTCCAGGCAGCTCCGGTTCGAGCATATGCCTTGAGTTGCACATAGCTCCAATGATCACACACACACACACACACACACACACACACACACACACACACACACACACACACACACACACACACACACACACACACACACACACACACACACACACACACACACACACACACACACACACACACACACACACACCATTTGTATTGAATGAGAGAGGTTCCAGGTTGTTGTGTTTAATATTCATGAGAATATTTGTCATTGTTCAAATGATAATAAACATTAGCATAAAGCATATTTGTCCACTCATATGTTGATAAGAGTATTAAAAACTTGAAAAATATTCCTCTAAGGTACATTTAGAACAGATCAAAAATGTGCGATTAATTTGCAATTAATCCCGATTAACTATGGACAATCATGCGATTAATCGCGATTAAATATTTTAATCGACTGACAGCCCTAGTTCTTAATAATACTCATTGTGTCAGAGATCTAACAAACTTACAGAAATGCACTTTTGAAAGGCACAAATGTGTGCGAGGGCCCACACAAGGAGCATAGTGGCAATGCAATGGGAGACGTGTTGGGCTGCGTGGGCAGGCGGAAAGTCGAGTCGACTGCTTAGGGTGTCTTACTCTGACACCAGACTGCTGTTCACTTCCTGTTCCTACCAGCAGAAAACACTGCTTTCTAAAACCATGGCTACCATCTGTTCTTCGCTTTACGCAGTACGCTTCTGCCTACATCCAACTAAACATGACTATTCTTAACTCTTAACAGTAGCAGACGAACGTGCAAAGAATGTGACTTTAAACATGGGAGACCACATTCCTCATCCTTTCTTGTAACATCGGAAATGATTAATTAATTAACAAGAAATTATATTATTATATATTAATATTATTTGTCAAAAGTAGATAGTCATGTGAATCATGTGTAATGCTTAATTTGTATTGCTACTATTGTTACCTACCTTTGGAAAGTTCTAACCAATGATATTTACTCAATTGAGTTGCAGAACAAAAAGTGCTCTTATCGATTTGGAGACCATGTCAAACAAGATATTTTGTAAAGATTTGTATCATAAAAAATAACACCAATTCTACTCAAAATGAAACTAAGAGAGATGAATAGTGGGATTATGAAGCTGATCTAAGACTAAAGTTTTAATTTGCGATGTAGGCCTCAATCACGCCATCTACGGTGTGTTTCATTTGCCTTCACTCCCTCGAGGTCACAGTGTCATAGCACCATGGCCACATGGAAGATTCCTATGTGTTGTATCCCACTGGAAAGGGCCACGTGTCCCTTGAGATCTGTGTGACCAAGGCTTGATGATGGAATACGTTTCTAGGTCTAACATTACTATGCCATTATATGAAGTTATTTCAAGAGATTTTTTTATATTTATTTTGAAAATGTTTCCGTCTGTTATGTTGGGCCACTGGTTAGCAATGGATGCTTTCATTATGCTCAAGGTCACCCTTGTGTTTCAGTCAAGATGGCAAGATGTCTCTGATAATCATAGTACATGTTATCAGATGAGGCGAAGCAATTGAGATCTTAACAGCATGCCATGGTAATGTGGTTCCCTTCATCTGACATACGGCAACACAAAGGAGGCCAGATGATTCCAATGAGCTTTTGTCTTTAGTCAATCTTCCGTTGCAGAATGGATTCTCACATGAATTCACAGTAAACGTTGAAGATGAATGTGACTATCCCTGCAAGAGACAGAGCAATGTAACACTGTCAAGATACTGTTTATGGTCGCACGCTTTTCATTGTGTTTGTTGCTGATGACTTAAGTAGCAGAGCGGGGTGATAATCGTTGACAAAGAGCAGAGACTTGGTTTCCTTGGTGTGCAGACAGAGAGCAGTGGTCTCAGTGTCACCCTCTCAAGTCCTTACTTAATCCTCACATTCAGACTATCCTACATAATCCCTCCAATTCTTCTCAAACTGCTGCAGATAACCAACTGATCATTGTTTCACAGCTTTCTCTTTGACAGTACGTAACACTACCGTTATGTCCCTGTCTGTGTACGAGGCTTTAGTTGACAAAGCTATACACAGCTATATTGTCCAACCTGGTCTCACCAGAATGCGTGACTCCACCACGACTCCGCTACATGTACGTGTCGGCACCACAACCCCAATGTAAAGTGAACGAGGCTCCTTTGTCGTGGTGCACACACGCGTTTCTACAACGTCCAGCAGTGAGCTTTTATTCTATACAACGTTTTCATTTTAGTTTTTCGTCAGAATGTATTATGGTGCATTAGTTACGAATTTTTGTTCTAAGAAAACAGTGCATTGTGTGTAATACAACTGTGATTTATATTACATTAGTTCGTTTTTAAGGAAGGCCAGAGCTTCAGTTGTGTCCAATAGATTGTTCCCTTTAGTTAACATTTTTTAAAAGAACATTATATTCCGATTTGATCCTGTCCCCTTTATTGTATTACGGAGAGCAATGTCAGCGTCCATTCCCATTGGATAAAGCAGGATTTTACACCCGGAAGTAAGTATACTCTTTACTGTCGATTGATTTTACAGTGATATCTGCACTACTCATCAACTCAAAAACACCAGATTATCCTTGTTGATTACACAACATTGATTGGTTTAAATTGTGTGCAATGCTTTTGTATTTTCCGCCTTCGATTCGGAGAAACAAATATTTTTTCAGAGTTTAGGATGGCCGAAGACACTACACTACCCAGAATCCTCAGCTATCGTTTGGGACTACACCATGTGCTCTGTTTGACAAACCCCGTGATAAGTTCTCAAGCTCTGTGATTGGATGTTGGAGTGGCAGTGCGCAAAGTTTACGCCGAGTTCAAAACAGGAATCGAACGTGTCCTACCCCCCCCTTAGGTCACAGGCTCCTCCAACAGTGCAACACAATAACACAGATAAACAGAAACAATAGTGCAAGTCAATACAAAAACGGAACAAGCTGTAATACCCTGCACTGAACACGAAATTCCACCAGCCTGGCTGTGTGGTCATTAAAGATTCTAATCTAATCTAATCTAAAAGATTTTCTTATAGTAAAAAGTGAAATAGTGCAATAAGAGTCTATACAAGTGATTGGAATATATGATATATTAGACAAATCATTTCTAAGTAGCAGCCAGATGAATGTTATGGATGTTATTTCAAAGTTCAGGCGTTTAATAGTTGTATGGCCTGTGAGATGAAACTGTCCCTGAGTCTGGTGGTTTTGGTCCGGATGTAAGATAAGATAAAATAAGATGGTACTTTATTGATCCCAATTTGGGACATTGTTTTTGTTGCAGCAGCATAAAAGACAAGGCATTTTACAATAAAACAAAACTACAAACAAACAAGAAAAGAAAGAAAAGAAAATAGAAAATATACATGTTGAAATAGAAAATATAAATGTAGATATTATGCAAATATATATATTCAAAAATATATGACGTATGGAATGTTAAATATTGAACAGATGATATATGTGTAAAATGTACAGCGATGTTGTATTAGAGAAACTATGGAGCAGAGAGTTCTCTTCCAGCCAGAGGTGATTTATTGCACAGAGTTATTGCAGTGGGCAGGAATGTGTTCCTGTATGGGTCCTTGTGACAGCGGAGCTGCAGCAGTCTGTTGGAGAAGGAGCTCCGCTGACTGTCCAGCTGCAGGTGGAGAGGATGGGTGGGTTATCCATCATGGACAACAGCCTGTTCAGTGTCCTCCTCTCCACCACAGCTTCAAAGGGGTCCAGCTTGATGCCGATGACTGACAGACCCAGCTTTCCTGATCACTTTATTGATCCTGCTGGTGTCACCGGCTCTGATGCCCCCCCCCCAGCAGACCGCAGCACTGGCCACAACAGACTAGAAGATCTCCAGCATCTTGCTGCACACGTGGAAGGATCTCAGCTTCCTCAGAAAATAGAGTCTGCTCATCCCCTTCTTGTACACAGTGTCAGTGTTGATCCTCCAGTTCAGCCCATAAGTGCACTCCCAGGTACTATAGTCCTCCACAACAGCCACATCCTCTCCTAGAATACGGCTGTTGTGCCAGATGGCAGCAGACAGAACAGTTTGTGGCTGGGGTGATGGGGGTCTTTTATAATCCTGAGGGCTTTCTTTAAGGTTAACCTGGTATTTTTACTCCACTACATTTATTTTAGTTACTTTGCAGATTGTGATTAATGATGTTAAATATAAACAACCCTTAAAGCAGACTTTAGTTACACCTGAGTAAAATTCAGGTAAGGTGATTGTCAAGTGACAACAATCAGGAGAGATATTTGATAGCTGGTGCTTGAGAAGACTAAACATTTATCTGCAATTGACATGAATGGAAACAAGTAATAAAGTATATTCATTACTCGTTATTCTCTACTAATAGTTAATTAAAGACTGAACTAATTTAATATAAATCACAGTTGTATTGGATATATGGATTGATTATGTGTCATTTTGATTAATTTTCATTGAGAGTATCTACCAAAGAAAAAGTCCCAATGGCTGAGAGATGGCAAATCCGGATCCTTTTACGGACTCAAGGTCTTCTGAGTCAGTCATTGGAGAGATCCGGATAATACTAGTCCTTTGAGTCATATGAGTCACCAAGAGCGTATAAATCCTACCAGTGAAACAGGAGGCCATAGTCTCCAACTTCAAATCAATTCAAATGTTAGAGCTACTGAGGGCGGCAGTCCACTGTTTATGTATTTCTAATTTGTCACTTGAGATTTGCATTTCAGGAGCATATTAAACTAAAGTTACATGAACCTCCGCTAAATGCACATGATCTAACAACGTTTGAGTCTTAATGCTTGTTTATTGCAGTATTTGGGTTCTTACACTTCAATGGGTCAAATTGTCTGTGCACAGTATGCATCTACGTTATCACAAACAGAGCTGACACTCACCGAGTCTGAGTCTGCTGTTGACTCGCGCATGATGAGTCTGGATCTCTGGATCTCTGGATCTGCTACGGTTACGGCTCTTCCCCACGAGTCTGCAGGAAGTTTCACTGATCCGCGTCCCCCGATCCAAACGATAACTTCTGGCAGCTATCCTACTTGCTAAAGGCAGATGGACTGGGGTACGTTGTAATGTTATTCGACATGTTATAATGAGAGTAGCGAGTGAAGCAATTTATAGTTTTAATTTGTATGTCACCAGGTGTAGGACTCAAAGGACTCAGGTTAATGGAGAGGGGAGACTCGTCACTCCCAGGTCATTACTAGGGTCCGGGTTAATGATCCGGATGAATCAGGACTCGCCCATCTCTACAATGACGTCTTTGGGACACTGTAAAGAGTCTGCTAGGCATTTTAAATGTCATGTTTAAACGATTGGAGCCATTAACCATATATACATTCACCTATTATGTATCGTATGGAGACAGAATCCTGCAAACCATTTCTGCAGAAGCATAAAAGGCTAAAAGATGCTAACGCTTCCTCTAACTGATCAGCTGACGGGTAAGTATTGTCTGTGGGCTCACTCTAAGCATCATATTTCACATTATATGCAGTCATTTAATTCACTGGCAGCATAAACATATTGATAAGCCTACATTTTAGCAGCTTAAAATTAAATTGAACCCACACACAACTAGCTACACATGTTATATCAGGGATTCAAACCTTTGACTCCAAAATAGGCTGTGTGCTCCAAGTCTTCCTTTCTGTCGGCTAAACTCCGTTGCTCCGGGATGACGGTCAAACTTCAGCAGCTACGGAACCTACGGAGTGTTCCTTCACTGAGAGCACCGGAGTCACTCTGTCACAGACTGGACCGTTGGTGAACTCGGAGATACATTGTCACTAACTCCTCACGTTAGCTTTAGCCTGCATTTTCAAATAACTTATAAAATATATCTTAATGCATCATCTTACCACTTTAGTTTCTTTTGTTTGTCCAGTAGGTCTGGAGAAATGAGGCTGGGGGCATTGGTATTAAAATGTCACTATTGTCGCAGATAAACTCCTAACCTCAGTGTACAATTTATTACATCAATAGCATGAAGCTCTATGGGAATTTGAGGTGAGTACCCATAATATATGTAATATGAAGCTTTTTTCCTCACATCATGTGAGTGGGGGACTCACATCAGTCCCCCACTCACATGATGTGAGGAAAAAAGCTTTATATTACATACAGTATGAATTCATCATATTACTCACACTTAAAATGACAGCATATATTATTTCTATTGTGTGGATGTCCACAGCAGAAACAATAGCATGTAAGGTTTAGCAGAGTTTGAGTGACAGTGAAGAAGTGAGAGGGATCAGATTCTGACCCCTCACCCCCACGGTGACTCGGTTGATACCTTATACAGACACTCATCATAATTGACCAAGAGGGAGTTGCCCAGTGTATTTTATAGAGTGACGTCCTGGTGAATGTATGATATAATCAGTCTTGGGGGATATGAACAAAGGTAACTGTATTCCCTAGCAGTTATGTGAAAAATATGTATTCAGATTATTGGTAACATTTTTAGGATGGGGATTACTAGCAGGATTACAATGTTATAATGCATGTTATAATAATATGATTTATTATAGGAAATCCAAAAGAAATGGAAAGTAATCAAGTGACATTTATTTTATATTGTGAATCTACATTACTGATGACTTTTCAGTCATTGTTACGGAATACATTTAAAGTAACCCTTCCAACCCTAGATGTAATATAAACAATAGAAAGTTGTATTTTTAGTTCTGTCACATTTTGAGAGGGATATCAAAAGGGTAAATAAATCCTCCCTTCTTCTAATCCACTGAGGAGACAGAGTGAGGAGACGGAGTGAGGAGTCTTGTGGGCGGGTGGAATGGCTGACAGGAGCATGGAAAATCCCTTGACATCTTTTTTAGGCGGAGTAACCCCAGTGGAGGTCACAGCAGGCCAGAGCTGTAAAGCCCTGGGGGCAGAGGGCCCCGTGATGGGGCCCCGGTGGTGGCTGATGTGTCCACATTTCCAGACACACTCATCTCCCCAGCAGTTTCTCTCTCTGTGGACTTTAGTGACGGGTGTTCTCCGAGCAATCAGAGGATTAAAATAATTGGGCGCGGAGTGAAACAGTACGCTGTGTGAGAGCGGGAAGAGCGTGCTGGGTCTAATTAAGGGATACTTCACTATGCATTCTGACCATGTACACATAAGCAAACACACTGGCGGTGCCTTGAGACACGCCGTCATGTGTTGGGGCTGACCACAAGATCCTTTATAATTGTCATTAATTTGATGTGCTCTGGGTTTGAAATAATCTCAGTCCTGCGATGCCATTCACGGAGGATGCGGGTGTCCCATCGCCCTGTGTTTGGGTAAAGTAATTAAAATGGCTTCACATGGTGTGACTTTAATCCCTGCCAGTGACTAACACATATCAGACACCGGTTTGATTCAACCAGAGACCCGTGCATTACATGTTCCTATGGCAGTTCTACAGCAGTAACCAAAAGTCATTTACGTCATGAGAAATATGTTTGACATCATGAAGATACCGTGAAGAATACACTCAGTCGAGAGCGTGTATGTATTGTTTAATTCATTTTAAAAAGTACAACATGTTATTAAAAGTCCAGCGGTTTTACTGTAAATGATAAGGTCATAGCATTGGCCTTTTTGGAAATACAATCCTAATTAAAAAAACAAAACCAACAATATCTAAGTTCATCCCACACATTTCCCACATTGGGATCAATACAGTACGAGCGTATCTTATCTCTTATCGTCCTGGCTTTATGTGTTCTCTCTTTGGTGCTCACCACAAACACATAAACCATTACTGAATATGTCAATCGTTAAGTTCTAAATGATCCTATTGTTATCCTGCACCCTCACACCAAAATCTCCTTCTTACAGGTAACAGTAATGTTTTCTACGCTGTCCCGGTGTTGTGTTCGGGGTCTGCTATCACTGTAGGGTTTTCGCGTATGAAACCAGAGCAAGCTCATCTACACACCCTGAGGGCAACTACGCAACAATCACATACATCTCCCACTCCCCTCAGACACAACACACATCTCGCATTATCACATACAACCTGCACTCTATGCTACTCTCACCCAACACATGTAGGTTATCACTACGTACACTACTGGACTGATTCACCATTCCACTCTACTGCAATCTCACCTGCCACAGAAACAGCCCTGATCCCCACACTCTAGGAACACACACAACCTTTCAAACCAACCATGCCGCACTCATCTGGTGCTTCAGTGACATTGTAGAGGCAACAGCGTGGCCACGGTAACAAAGCAACACTTCACCCAGTTTGATGGCGTGGCCCGTTGATATCAATGGAACAAAGGAAGAAGTAGTGCCTTGTATACACACATACTGTAGGGTCGGTTAAGGCAAAGAGCATTTCAACAACATTCATATATATAAACCAGTATAAATATATGGTTTGAAATCCCTGTATATTTATAAAAACACTTTCTTCTGTCACAACATGATCATTGAGACAGTGTTAATACCTCTACATGCAGTGATTTCAGAGTTCACTGTGTTCCTTTGACCACTGGAGGGCTCGCAGCAGAGCTCAGCGTTAATGAATAACCTTAAAGGGTGTTTGTGTTGGGAGGGGGCACACGAAGCAATCTCTCACGCTGAAAGCACCAAGCACGGGGACTGATTGCTCTCTCCTCGCCTCAATGAGGGGCCCTGCAACACTACGGTCTGTGTGTAATGAGAGCCCCTGGTCATTTCATTCACCTCATGTAACCAATAGATGTCAGTGACTAGGCAACAAACTAACGTTATTTCTTAACCAGCAACACCATCCATCCTGAACTTCACCAACGTTGTTCCAGAATGTCGGGCAGAACAGGGTATATACACATATATAGATGAGTTGACTTTAAAACAGCCATCACTTTTCTGTCAGTCGTCAACAACATTGTTTTAATTTAACCAGTCATTAACTAGTTGTTTTTGTTCCTGAACACAAATAAAGGGATTTTACACAGTTAGAATATCCAACATGGCACTGCCCTAGCAAATATGTTGGTGATTGTTATTTGTGTTTTTCTTTACAAAACAATAAATGAAAAGAAGGTATCCAACATAACTATGTGTGATGCTTTCCACCTGATGCCCTCTGTCTTCTCCATTGGACCACGAGGAGTCCTGCAGGGATGAAGTCATTGATTGTGTTGCATGATGAGTGATAATATCTCGTTATGGCCATATGCACGGAGAGTCCTCCCAGTGCTCCCCTTGCCTCCGTGCCCTTGATAAACTCGCCTCTGCATTATCTGCACTGGGAGCTAACGGAGCGGCGGGGCCTTATCTCCAATGACCTCGCAGACCGGCATTAATCACCAACTGCAAAGGAAGAAATTAGCCTCAGAGCAATCTCCACTATCTCTAAATGATTAACTCTCAGCCCACTCACTGCATGCCATTCTGAAGAAAAGACCCTGCATGCTTGAAGAGGAGAAACGTGTGGCATGCATGACATCATGATGAGCTGAATGTGCAAGCAGTTAAGAAGACGCTGCTTCGTGTACTGCTGCACCTTTGTCGCCTTCCCCGTTGTCCCCGTGTGTATGAGAAAGACACCATTAGCTGCACGTAATGAAACTCATTTGGCTAATTATTTAGTGAGCTGTTTAGCACCGTGTTAATGAAATGACACTCCCCACATCCTTATCCTCCCTTCCATTATTGAAATAAAACACAATTCATTATCTAATGTATGTCCAAGTGTTTGTTAGGGGAGACGTCCATTAAAGAATGAGGCGATTAACAGGATGGTTTGGAGTGCGTCTGTGTTACTGCTCCTGACAAGCAATTTGTACCCGCGTGGTAGTTGTATCAGCACACAACAAAAGGTGTATGTTTAGGAGCTTAGAGAGGAGGCCTGAGGAGGGCGGATAAAGAAATCAAGAGCGCCTTTTGAACTGCGATGTAAATCAAGCCTTTGGACGCGGCTTTCAAACAGTTCCTCCCCCCCCCCTTGCAGAGAAGAAGAGTGATTATTTAACATAGGAGACCTATCTCTCCAGTGAGCTCATTTGCTTACCCCCGCCCCCTGGGGTCTTCTCTCTCGGATGGAGCTTGTCTCCTCGGGCTCGGCTCCCGTCTGGACCAGGAGCCCGTGATGGATGCTGAAAGAGCTGACCCCCTGACCGATGAGCCAACGGGCAAACAACACAGCATCTAAAGTTCTCTGCCAAGAATAATATTGATTCCATGTTCCGTGCACTTTGGACACCACCAACTCCTCCCCCCCCCTCCCCTCATCGGTCTTACATTGGAAACAATTCAATAGATCTTAGTTGTGTGCTTTGCATTGTTGCTAAGGAGACAGCATGAGGCTTGTTTGAGATGAGCGAGACCGGCGCAGACCTGCGCAATTGCGACCGCCGTCTTGCTAGTGCGTTGCATGATGGTTAGTCATTTTGTCTGACTTGCTCTGGAGGCTCGACGACACGAGACGTTGAAATCTCGCGGGACAAAGACGCCCGCAACCTTGAGAGCGAGGCGCGGTAGTTCCTCTCCACGGGTTGCGATAGCAAAATGCTTGATGGGAAATGACTCGATGAGCGCTCATTGGTGGGGGTTTTTTTTGCTGCTGATGAAACTCTCCATTGGCTGGCTAAAGTTTGTTGTTGTTTTGTGTCAGTTTTACGTCGACACATCCATTCACATTTTTCATCATTGTTCCACAATGTTTATCATCATGAAATTAATATCCATATATGTTATACTATACTGCTTACCGTTTTCATACTTTATATATCTTAGCATATTCATACACACTGTTCATACTGCTCACAGGCTGATATCTAGTGTATTCATACCCCACTGTTTATTCATCATTCAATTCATTCTATATTTTATTCTGTAGATTGTGTACATTACTTTCCACTTCTCTGCTTGTTGCACCTGGTTAGAAGCTAAAGTGCATTGTGTTGTCTCAGTACCTGTAATATGTGCAATAACAATAACGTTGAATCTAATCTTGAGCAGGAACAAATGTATTTACTAAGTACATGTCTGACATTAATGATTAAACACATTTGTACATTCTTTATAAATGCAAACCGAGTCAAGCCGACTCCGAGCAGACTTGAGACCCCCCCCCCGGCTGCAATAGACTATTCTCGTCTACTTTCGAGGCGAGCTGCTCGTCTCAAACAAGCCTAGAGCCTGGAGTTTTGGAGGAGTAGCTCGACAACGCAGGGAGGATGGAGGAGACTCCCACACACAGCTGTTGCTCAGGGAAAACGTGCTACATGTAAGGTGAATCTATAGCAGCAGCTTTGAAGCAGAAGGGGGATCAGCTGACCTGCTGAGTTCCTGCTGGATCCGGTTCCAGACTTCATGCCTTGAACTACTCTACTGAAAATGGAAATGGAAGAAAGCAACCTCACCATCAATATTTCAGCAGAAGTGTAGATTTATTTCAACAGTTTTCTTGCTGTGAAGCATCAATTACATATAATGTTGTCATTATAGCTCAAGAGATTCTATTTAGTCACTTTAGCTTGTGTAAGTATTTGCTGCACCACACATGTGTACAGTGTGAGGAGAATAGGTTCCGTATCTGACTCATATAATGAAGTGTGAGATGAGATGAAGAGGTTCGATCTAACCTTGCAATAATACAAATAGATATCAAAACTAATGTTTTTTTTAAATTGGAGAAATCATTATGGCACTGAAGATTTCAGAAAAGCATTTACCAAAATCTGTCCTGATCATGGTTCTTTTTTTAGGAGTTGTGACTTTAAAATACTATATGAATGTCTGTACTCAAGCAATCCATCCAATAGCTGTAGAAAGTAGTGGTTTTTCCGTTTTGCAGTCCACATATTTGGACAGTAGGATTCAGCACATAACTGTATCCCTGTATGGGCTGCAGGGAGAGGGGCTGTATGTTGTTGTGATGGGGGGGGGCAGATACAGTTTGACTTCCCCTCTCAGTCATAGCTGACATCCATCATGAGCCAGCGTCTGACTCTGACATTCTCCTCCAGAGAGCCGGGGGGGTGGGGGGGGGGTGCTGCTGCATGCCAGCCTTCCTTTTTGCCAGAGCATATGCCCTGTACTCAGGGGCCTCCAGCAGGGCCGGTGTCATGCAGCCGTGACATTCCATCTCTCAGCCAACAGCCGCAGGATCCCTTTGTAGATAACATGTCTGAAAGCTTTCCTCTGGTTTACATTTTTTTTTATACATGGGTATTTATATTAAGGTTGCTAATAAATGTGTATATTGTACAATAATCAATCAAATGAACCCTAACAGTGTTTGAGTCACATTGTACAAATATCACAGACCCTTACCTGGCAGAGTTTGTATCCCAGTCTAAAATCAGGTTCTTTGAATGTGTTTGTCTCTGATTGATGCTCAGTTCTCTTTTCAGGAGAATATTGGTATTCCTGGGTGGTGCCCTCGCTCATTCACGGCAGTTATGTATAGCCAGGGCCAGCCCTAGACTTTTGGGGACCCGAAGCGAGCTTTGGCTTGGGGGCCCCCCTCACTCTAGCACGTTCTCACCACACACAACACGGAACCAACTTTTGTCTTATGATGTTAGCATAAGCACACATATTGTATAAATAAGCATGTAAACACCATGGACCTAACCTCCTCTGGGAGGTCATAATTGTGCACACCGAACCATCCTGCAATCCTATTTTTCTTTTAATGAAAATATCTTTATAATTATGTCCCAACAGCTTTACTGAGTCCAGCCCACAGGCCCTCTGTCTCTGAGCTGCTCCCCCACCCTCACAGCCACCTGTGAGCTCCTCTCGATAAACAAATGGAAGTACTAGCAGCAGCAGTGGGATCAGGTCCATGGCGAGGATCTGACAACCTGCAGGAGTTTCACACTTTTGATTTAAATGTATCGATTACTTTGATGTTAGCCATTTGTCAAAAGGAAGGCTGACCTTTTCCTTTCTGCACATCTGGAGTCAGTTCTTGGTTCGCAACGCTTTTCAAGTGCAGAAAAGATTAAAGCTCATGCCTGATCTCTGAAACACATCATTTGGCTAAGTCATATGTTTTGGATTTGTCTAATACTGAATACAGAAACAGAAACAATATATCACATAGTGTTTCACTTCATCATGGCACATGAACTTTGATGCAGACAGAAGATAAACAGACAGAACACATCTTTTTGACCTAAATCGAAAAATGTGTTTAGTATTTTTCATGTCAATTCATACATACAGTGTTCGCCTGCATACTGTACACCAGTGACCACCAACTGGCGGCCCGCGGGCCACATCCGGCCCGCCAGACATTCTCATCCGGCGTTCCACCCATTTCTTTGTTTACACCGTCTCGTGAGTAAGGTGCAGTACCGGAGTCCAACAGAGAGGCAGCAGCTGCGGGACAGTAGACTGCGTACTGTGAAACCTTCCCTCCCCTGAGAAGAAGTGATCCTTCGTTGTGAAGAGTCTGGTTAATGCGCTCCGCACCACAGCAGTAGCCCCGCTGCGACAGAGTCCAACAGAGAGGCTGGAGCTGCGGGACAGTAGCCTAGAAGCAGGGTTGGGTTGTAACGGAATACATAACGGCGTTACGTGATCAGAATACAAAAATCAAGTAGGCTAACTGTATTCAGCTGGCGTTACATTTGAAAAACGAGTAATCTGATTGCAGTTACTTTCGTAAACCTGAAGTGAATACATTTTGGATTACTTATTGGAATTATAGGTGGAAAAGTTTCCTCACAAAATGTAATATGCATTACCGGCAGAACTGTGTGCACACTGCACGGCGCTGCAGCATGTATGTGAGTGAGAGAGAGATGCAGCGTGTCTGTGAGGCCCCGCCCCCGCACGCAGATGAGAGAGAGAGATCTCTTTTAAAATATGTTGAAAGTTAGAAACGGAGATGGTTATAAAATGTGCAAGATAACGTTTATGTAGCATTTCTTTATTGTCGAAATGATGACATTTCATAACGGGATGAAATCAAAGTGAATGGCCTGCTGCTGCTGAATGCATGGGGACTGGACAAAGTTTTCAAAGTTATTACATCGTTTCAGATAGTAAATAATAATGATGATTCATTATATTTAGGGGCACCTTTCAAAGCACCCAAGGACACCTTACAATTCATAACATATTCCAAGGAAAGGTTTTAAGACAGTACAAAGAATGCAGTCCGGGTGATGTTTTTTATGTCGTGTTTGTGCTCTTGATAAGCCATGAAAACAGTAAAATAAGTGTCTCCTGTGCACCCAAACATACCCATCTGTTATGGAAAAAGAAAGTATTCCAAAAGTAATCTGAATACTATTTATAATATTCTGGGCTATATAAAAATCGCTGGCCTGCGATAGTGTCTATTGGTTACATTTCGGCCCTTGGACAAATGTAGTTGGTGATCCCTGCTGTACACCATGTGTCCTGCCTAGCACATAGCATAGCATCGTCTTGTTTTTTAAATTATTATTATTAAAAACACTTTAAGACAATACAGCAAACTCCTAATTGTACCAAATGGACATGCCCATTGTTTCCAGTCATGCTGTTTTTTTTAACCTGTTAAGCCCTGAGCCTGTTTTTCAGGTTTCAGGCTCGAAAATCACATGCCCAGAACAAATTACTATTATCTTCACTTCTTTTTTCTCAAAGTAATGATACACCTGTGAGTTGGATGTAGAAAAGTCAGAATCAATATAGATGTTTTTTTATTTGAAAGTAAATTCAGATTGAACATAGTAAAACTATTTAAATGATAGTTTCCGTCCAAAATAAACCCATTACTTATAGTGAAAACCACCCTTGAATGATGGGATAGTAGACTAAAAGCTTTAGGAATCCAAACTAGCATATAATAAGTACCCTGTATAAAGATTGATGCAAAACAAGTGACATTTAATCTATTTCAGAGAAGTTTAGAAAAAAATAAAATAAAACCACCTCTGGGGTCATTTGGGTGTATTTGCCATATCTCTGGAACCCATTCGTCGATGTTGGTGATTGACACCACTTTTGAACCGTTAGAGCCAATAGAATCTAGGGGAAGATAAATCCACCTACACATTACCATTGAGGAGTGAGAGTGATGCACACGCAGTTTGCCCAAACCGAAAGCTATGTTACGCTCTGAAAATAGGCTTATTTCCATGAATATGATAATGGATTATCAGATATAATTTCAAAGGGACACAGAGACATTGGATAAACCTTCAGCAGTGTTTACATGTATTTTAATGCCATTGAACACAACTTTTGATCAGAAAACAGCAAAGGAAAGACGCATTTGCCGTTTTGGCTACGTAAAGTGAAGTTGCGTGTTGTCTTTGCTGGCTTTGGCTGCCGCGAGTTTTGATACTTATACCATTGGAATCTGTGGAATCTCAGCTTTCATATGCTATCTTGTTTGTGCAGATCTGATGAAGTATAACATGAGTGAGTTATGTGCTTAGTGCATTAGCATTTTGACAATACATACATAAAAAAACGTCATCTTTGGAAGCCGTGGCGCTGTAAAAAGCACCACCAGTTATTTTAACCGACCTGGCTAAAATCACTGCATTTCGTGTTTTAGTCACAACATTTCATCTATTGATTCGTGTTCACCAACACGATGTGCCCCCTTTTTTTCGTGTCACACAGAACGATTTTAAAAGCAATGTATTTCTATTGGTAGTATGTTTCGTGCCTGCAGCACGTCTTTTTGTCCGGTCAGGTCTTGGAAGACTGTAGGGTTCATAAAAACATGTTCTTACTCAATATCAAGCCACGATTATTGATTTTATATTAAATCGTATAATGTCAGACTTCTTTTGTCGTCTGTGAGACGGGTTCCTACAGAGCCCAAACTCTAATTTCTTTCTTTGTTGAAATATTTCAGTGTGCGATACATCAGGGACACGCACACTGAAATATTGACATACTAATCACTTCAATGGAAATTATCTCACCCTTGTATTGCTGCAAAAATACTCTCACACTATGCTGGTCTACTCCTGTTAAGTTGATAAAGTGCCCCTCCAGTGATTTAAACATGTTATCCTACTTATTAAAATATACCCTCTCCGGTATATCTCCACATGAGATTCCTGGCTTTTGTGTCTGTGTGTGGGCGGTTTGGAGAGGAATAACTGTTTTATTGTCCTGAGTAGTAAGGCTTATCTACGCCATGCTGCTCTTATACTGAAAACACTTTAATTGAATTAAAGTCTAGTTTCAATTGTTTCGGTACATTTCTCATCTTGAGCACTTTCCTCTGTTTAAAGAAACATCTATTTGTGTGAATCTTTTCCTTCAAGGCTTCCACCTTCTCTCTTGCCTTGCTTTCCTCTGTCTGTTTTCCCTCGAGCCCCTTT
The DNA here is from genome assembly GCA_036324585.1 of Champsocephalus esox. Lineage (NCBI taxonomy): Eukaryota > Metazoa > Chordata > Actinopteri > Perciformes > Channichthyidae > Champsocephalus > Champsocephalus esox. The sequence goes on from CM070490.1 coordinate 33,924,603, forward strand.
GCGTGCCTCCATCTTGTTTTTCAGACAAAGCTCCTTTTATCCGTGCTCTGGTGCCCACCTGTTGGCTCTGCTTTCCATCAAGCAGCCTGCAGTCAGGAGACACCGGTGGCTCCGGGGCCGCCCCGCTGTGTCTCTGATCACTCATATGACCTGCAGCAGCGTGCACTCGCCTCTGGGAGAGGAAAGCATGCGGCAACCCCTTATCCACAGCGGAGGTGCGGGGGAAGATTCTTATCCCCCTGCAGGCTTTATCAAAATGCCCCAGCCATCCACCAAGAGGCTACACTGTCTGGCCTCTCTGAAATGGCCCACCATGGCAGGGAACCAAGTGCAAAACTCAGAAACTCACCACTGGGAATGAGATACCTCCGGTGGGCGACCTGTTGTGAGCGGCGGTGCTTCACATAGCGTGCTCTCAGCTGACACTGCGGGCTGCGTGGTGCCATTCAACTTTCTTTTACTTGGAAGGAATGACAAATTATGGAGTGTGATATGGGGAGATTTGTAGACAGCTGGCATACAAACTCGCAAAGCCTGGAGGAGATGAATGACACATGGTGGAGTACAGTACATTTACTCCTCCACAAGCCATTGGCTTTAACAGACCGTGCAATGTGAAATGTCTAATAGTGAGGAAAATCACATCTCACATTATGCACCATTTTATGGGTGTGCCTGTTCCCAAATTGTGGGAAGATGATATAAAAGTCCATCACTGCTCCACTTTCAGTCCAAGTCTTTTTTTAAAGCCATTACGTAGGTGACACGGTTAGATTTGTTATGTGGCGTTCATTGGAAAATATGAGCTCTTTTTCAACTTAATTGAGACGGCAGATATGTAATCGTGCTTAAATTACACTTTCTCAAAGGTGAACGCGCTAAATCAAGAGCGGCCGTTAAATTACTTTCCCTTTACTGCAATCTTTTACTAAATTAGGCTACACATAAAAGACCAAGAGACAACAGCTACACCCAACTGGAGACATGTCTTAATTATTTTCTCAAAGCAAGTGACTAATTAGGTAATCCACAGAACAGACTCTTACCATGAGTCAGGGTCCTTTCTTTTTCTCACTATGTTAGAAAGACTGGGTCTCAGGTGACAATACGCTGTTCTTACTATATCAAACAATGTCAGTTATTCAGGTTTCATGATTTTAAGGCAATGCTCACAGGGAGATAAGCTGTCCCAAAACCTGCGACGGATGTGTTTGGGAAAATATGGAGGCACAGTGTTTCTGCATTTTGTACCCTCAATTTGTTTTCGTAAACCCCTTGATTCCCCAGCAAAGACCACATGATGCAATTCGGCAATGTAATTGGTAACAATTGTGTTGAGACCATAATTTGACCTTTTGACATTTGCTTAACCATCCAAAAAGTGTTAAGTGTTATGGCATAAAATGATACACACTGAAAAAACTGAAACTGTGTTTTGCTGTATTAGGTTAGTTGAACGCAATAATATTCGATCGAACCTCATCTTTTTTTATTTAAACTTAATATTAGTGCTTTCAACTAACAACTACAGTTATGTGGAACCTGTTGACATAATACATTTAATTAAAATCAACGTTTAACATCGACTTTTAGAGGCTGTTAAATGCACCTCATTATATGTTCATGTTGAGCTTCAAAGCAAGGCTGAATTACTATCATGGCTTAAAAGGAAAATGACCTATAACCAAAGAGGCCAACTGCATGACATTTCTTTTTTAGAATTGATTTTATACTTTACTAATCCATCAACTTCATATATCAGTGACTGCACAGCATTTGACCTCACAAAAAGAAAACTCAGATCCTCCACTGCCTCTAATATAGAAGTTCCTATAGTGTTACACAGAAATCTGGTGAGGCTGCTTTCTGTTTTTACGGCCCTGAACTGTGGAACAGCCTCTCCTTGGATATTTCAACAAAAAACTGGATTAAAAAATAGGTAAATTAAAGACCTATCTTTTTAATGTTGGTTAATTTTACTGGTGTCATTTTTCATGTTTGATTGTATTGTATAACACACGAACTAGTTTTACTTATTTTATTCGTTTTATTTTTCTTATTGTCATCATTTTTCTTTCTATTTATTCTCACAATATTTTTAATGTAATCTGAAAAGGTACCTTATCATCTAAGGTTTGACCTGAATTATTTATGTATTATGTGTATTGGATTTTATTTTCTAGATCAGATATATTATAATTACCAACATATGATTTCAGCAGGGGGTGTCAGTAGGAGGCCCGGAGCAATGTAGATTTAACCTGGGAGAGACCACGATATGTTAATCTGACCCAGGAGCTAAACTGCATAATGTTCTTTTGCACTTTGTAATATATACAGTCATATTTACAGACAAACAACAGGCAAACCATATATACTGAAAATGTTTGTCTCGGTGTGTATTTATGGAATGAAAATTAAACAAAAGAACAATGATAAGGCAGTGAACAAAACATTTATCTTTCATAACATAGCTGCACAGCGTGAGCTCTAGCAGCTCTCTACGGACATGTGATCTGCAGGATGGAGAGGCTGTCATATTGTTAGAACTCACACAGATCTTGAAAGCATTCATCATTCTCCTCACACCCTCCTCCATGCTGCTCGCTCCTGCTCACATGTACTGCAACACAGTATACCTCTTCCTCAGTTACTTTCTAAAAAAGGAAGGCGCATTTTAATTCTGCAACTTTAGGCAGAAGTTTTCAAAGTGCCCCTGTTGCCGGATCCATTCCCTTCTAACGGCTTAATGTCATTCAATCTTAGGGGATTTATTGGCACTCTTCTCCTTTTGTTCTAAGACACGTCCCTTCACTACATGTAGAGGGACTCAAGAAAGAGAATAGCTCCTTTTGAGCCTCTGCCAGTGTTAGATTATATGATTGATGGATGCAGGTCTGTGCTGGGAATACCGATGGCAGGTTTTGATTCCCGCTCCCTTTGGGAAATAGGAGGACGAACAGAGGAAGCTACAGGAGAGAGACACAGAGGGCATGGTAATATGCATTTTTATACCTAATCCTCCACAACATACTACAATGCTGTATAATCAACCCATCTCACGGCATTTTGTGTAATAGTCACAAAATACATTTAATCTACGATTCGTATTCACCAACACGATTTCCCCATTTTTGTGTGTCACACAGAACGATTTTAAAAGCAATGTATTTATATTGGTACACTGACAAAAAAGTGGAGTGACATTTACTTCGAAAAACCTACGTAGGTAACAATTTCCACGCAGACATTCTAAGTAAATGTAACAACCTATATTTCAAGTAACATCTACTTACAGTTAGGAAGTGTTTAGGGTGTACTAAAGGGAATCAAGTCAACTTTACTGTACATTCGACTTTCTATTGCATAGTAGATTTTACTCAAGAGACATTTGCATCTTATTGGAAAATCTCCAGTAAAAAATATTTGGCTTTTCAGGTTTTTTTTACTTGCTAAAAAAGAGCTCTTTTTCTAAACTTAAACTCCTAAGCTTTTTTGATGATTTTACCGAGTTGTTGTCTATACTGTGTATTGACTTTGACCGCCTAGTCATTGTTGGTGATTTTAATATCCATGTTGACAACCCCCAGGACAGAGGGGCAAAATAACTGTTTTGTGTTATCAACAATTTTGGACTGACTCAGCATGTGATAGGGTCCGACGCACAATAAGGGGCACACTCTCTTAATTGTATCAAAGGGTCTGAACATCGCTAAGCTTGTGGTGACTGATGTAGCGCTCTCCGATCATTCCTGTGTTTTCTTTGAGAGCTCTATTACCGTCCATACAACTGTTAAGAAAGAGGTAACCAGACGTCACTTATCTGAAAATGCACAGGAAATGTTTGCCCAGATGTGTATTCCGTCAATTGCCCATGCTAACTTCTCAGTAAATGAGCTAGTTGATCATTTTAATTCTAAAATAACAAATGTCATGGATACCATTGCTCCCATTAAAACAAAGGAAGTATCTGGCAAGAAAATATCTCCATGGAGAAAAGCCAGACTAACTAACCCCCCAGTGTCAGTAGCTCCAGAATTTCTATCCACTAGGGCCTGCAATGATTTTGCCTCCTTCTTCACTGACAAAATCAAAATCATGCAAATTAGACAGGCAGTCAGTGCCTCTGCATCAGGTACAGCAAATGTACTGTCCCTGTGTCTGCCAATTCAGACACCATGTCACAATTCCTTCTGATAAATGCTAAAGACCTGGAAGACATTATTCAACATCTGAAATCCTCCTCCTGTAGCCTCGATATTATTCCGACAGGATTTTCAAAACTGTTTTTCCCTGCATGGCCTCAGATATACTCCACATAGTAAACACCTCTCTTCAATCAGTGTATTTCCGTAGGCCCTGAAAACTGCAGTAATTAAACCGCTTCTAAAAAAGCATAACTTCATGAATAATTACAGGCCAATATCAAACCTTCCTTTTTTAAGCAAATTGATTGAAAAAGTTGTTTTTCAACAGTTGAGTCATTTCATGTTTTTAACTTGCGGGGTTCCTCAAGGCTCCATCTTAGGACTTTTGCTTTTTAATATTTTGTATGCTACTTCTGGCTGAAATTATTAAAAATAGCGATCTAAGCTATCACATCTATGCAGACGACACCCAGATTTATTTTAAAATCACACCGGGAGACTACTCTCGATTAGCAACACTGAGCAAGTGCATTGAGCACATCACTGAAATGGATGACTCAGAACTTTCTCCAACTGAACAAACAAAAAACTGAGATCGCTGTTCTTGGAGCAAAGAAGGACCGATTAAAAGTAATCGCAGAGCTTCAGTCAGCAGACTACAAAGTAACTCACAAAGCAATACATCTGGGTGTAGTGATGGACTCAGACCTGAATTTCAACAGCCACATTAGAACAGTCATTAGGTCTGCATACTACCACCTGAAGAATATATCGAGGATTAAAAAACGAATGTCACAACAGGATTTAGAAAAACTTGTCCATGCTTTTATTTTCAGTAGACTCGACTACTGCAATAGTGTATTCACAGGGCTCACTGAAACATCTATCAGAACGCTGCTGCTCGAGTCCTCACTAACACTAAAAGAGTGGATCACATCAGTCCGGTTCTGAAATCTCTACATTGGCTTCCAGTCGGCCAAATAATAGATTTTGAAAGTACTATTGCTAGTTTTTAAATCATGACATGGTTTAGGACCAAAGTACATTGTTGAACTCCTACATAATTACGAGCCATCAAGGTGCCTCAGGTCTTCTGGGACGGGTCTGCTATCGGTTCCGAGAGTAACAACAAAACATGGAGAGGCAGCAAATTGTAGCTATTATGCCCGACACTCAAAGCACCCAAATCATGCACGTCCGCAGAAACGCTTACTATTTTGAAATCGAGACTAAAAACATATCTCTTTGCAGCTGCTTTTAATTCAGATGCTCATATTCGAACTACAGTATGCCTTTTAAACATGTATTATTATTATTATTATCTTTGCTTTGTAATGCCTGTTGTAAAATGCCATTATATAATGTGTTTTTACTGTATGTGTTCCTAAAAAGTATTTTAATTTGTTTTGTAAAGCACTTTGAATTGTCCCGTACAGAAAAGTGCGATATAAATAAACGTGCCTTGCCTTGCCTTTCTTACCTTTTATTTAAAAAATATGTAGGTAATATTTTAATATAATGTATTCTACATGTAACATCAATTGCCATTACAAAACACGAAACAGTAGAAACTTTTAAGCAACACCTTTATTTTTGTTCTGTTGTCTGATAGATGCCATGATTAAGCTATGGTTTACAATGATTTTAACAAATACTGTACATACATCCGTTAAACTTAACAAAGCAGGCACAGAAACACTGTCCCTCAGGTCGAAGAAGAATCCGGCCCTTTACTTAAGTAAAAATATTCATACCACACTGTAAGAATACTCTATAACAGGGGTGCCCTCAATCGGGGAGATTCTCAGTCGATGGCGAGATGTGTCTAAAAATAGAACAACAATATTCTGTTTTATCTTTGATGTTCTATAACATAATCTTCCTGTGCCAAAATAATGCACTTGAACGCATCAATCAATCAATCAATCAATCAATGTTTATTTATATAGCCCAAAATCACAAATGTTACATTTGTCTCAGTGGTCTTCACAGTTTGTACAGAATATCAGTATGACAATACGACACCGTCTGTCCTTAAACCCTCACATCGTACAAGGAAAAACTTCCAGAGAAAACCCACAGTTTAAAGGGAAAAATGGGAGAAACCTCAGGGAGAGCAACAGAGGAGGGATCCCTCTCCCAGGACGGACAGACGTGCAATAGATGCCGTCTGAAAGCTTTGTGATTGGCGTGACCCCATGTGTCGGGGCGAGGCTGGTGGGCAGTGCACTAGTTCGCTGACGTTGTCCGTGGCAACAGGAGTGACAGTCCGCACACACACAAGACCACAATTATGGCAGAAGCAAAAAAGCCCAAAATATATAATTTTCACTCCGAGTGGGAGGATGATTACTTTTGTATTTATTCCAATTCAAAGTCCATCTGTCTCGTCTGCAATGCGAGCGTGGCTTTATCTTAGAAGGGTAATTTTGGAGCGGCATTTCAAAACAGTGCACAAACGCTATGAGACAGAATTCCCTCCTAATTCTGCCCTACGCTCCCAAAAGGGGAGGGGCCTGAAAGGACAGCTAAATGCACAGCAGTCCATTTTCACCAGGCCCAACAACAAGCGCAAGGCTGCTCCAGAGCATCTTATCGTGTCTGTCACGTTCTTGCCAACCACATGAAGTCTTTCAAAGACGGCGAAGTTGTGAAAGAAGCATTCCTGGAGGCTGCTAACGCGCTTTTGGGGGACAGTAAAAATAACAGTAGCATTTCAACAGGTTTTTGATATAATAAAAACTCAAGTTAAGGTGTATTCACACCTAATAGTCCGTTTTCTGGTGCGCACCAGATGACAGTTTGTTACATTGTTTCATTTTTCAGAAGGTTCGGTTTGCGTTCACACAGGCAAAACCCAAACGGACTATAAACTTTAAACACAAGTCATGTGCACGGAAATGCTGTTCAACCATTGGTCAGACATTAAGGGGGTAAAAACGCAAATCCCGGCAATTTCTAGCGGAGCCTCCGCCATGGAGCATCGGCACTTTCGGCAGGTTATTCTCATGCAGCTGTTAATCTGGAGATCAACAGACTCTAGCGGCCCGCGCATATGATTATATAATCAGACAACGTCCGTTAAAAAACATTATAACATAATGAGAGACGTTCTGCAGTAAGGAGGGGCGTTTCACCGACGACAGGTGTTCTTACTTTTATGTAGCTGACGGAGAATTTTTACTTTACTCGGATTGAGTTCACACCGACCCAAACGAACCGCACCAGGCGGCTAAACGCAACAGGGTTCGATTCAACCGGACTATACAAGGCAGGTGTGAACGCACCATACCGTTATTAATCAGCAGTACGTTTTAGTTTGTTTGAACTTATTCATTATAATTATTGTACACAATGGTATAAGAATGCAAACATTAAGATCTGTTCTGTTTAAATTGATTATCGTCTATTATCAATTCAGGTTAAGAAGCTAGTGTTGCTTGCATCCTATTTTAAAAGGCATTTCTTTTACTCTACTAAAATGCAACAAAAAAAGGGTTTGATTCTATTAATTTTGTCTTTTTTATTGCACTTTGGCAGCAGATTCCTGAGTAGCTTCAGATCTGAGTTGTCTTATTAGTAAGCCTAATTTAGCAACACTATTTTTATATAATGGCAAAGAAAGGGTTCAGAGTATTTTCTTTTTTTCCTGTGTCATATGTGGCAGCACTGTTCAATGTTTCTTGAAAACATTACCCACTGTAGTTTGTGACGTGTGAATAAACTCCAACTCTGTATCAACAACGTTGTTGTGTAACTTCAGTTAAATACTTGTATGTGTGTAGATTAGAAAGAGGTAAGATAAAGGATCTGCAGTATTTTATGAAGTATTTATCGTACAAAGGTCAGTTTTATACAAGTAGAAGTGTGTATGTACCTGGCAGTAGGCTGTCAGTAATGGCTACGCCTCTCTATTTGGACTGGTAGATCTCGGCAGACTGGCAACTTTAAAAAGTAGCTCTCGGTTCAAAAAAGGTTGGGCACCCTGCTCTATAACAAGTAACAGTCTGGTAATGAAAATATTAAATTAGCTAAATGTTGTTTGAGTATTACACGTTAAAGTACCCTATAGTAAAAAAATCCCAAATTAAACAAAAAAACAACTTAAAAGCTCAAAAGGATTACAAACAACATATACCATTTTTTGTAAATAAAAAAAACAAGCGTTTTTATGGAGTTTATAAACTCCACAAAAGATCTAGTAAAGCACAGAGTACAATATTTTCCTTTGATTTGTAGTGGAGTATAAAGTGCAATGAAAAGAAAATTCCTCAAATGTACACCACTGCTTATGCAAAAAGTTGGACTTTCAAGAGAGATCTTGAGGAAATTAAGTTCAAGAAAGATTTTTGAAAAACTACAGAAGCGTATTTCAACTTTGGTGTATAACTTAAGTTCATCGATGACTGCATCGTTACCAAAACTGTGAAGTTTTGGGCTGTTTGGAGTATTTTCACTGAAGTTATGAGAAAACCGTGTTTCAAAGCAAAGCATTGTGTTGCCATGGCAACAGCATTTGAAGACATCTCAAAACTGTCCCGTAGATGTCTTTACGGCTGGACTGTTGGCATACGTGTTAAGTTTTAGCACTTTTTGACAATTTTCATAGGAGTTATAGCGACATCGTCTTTTATGGCGAGGGATGCGTTTCCATGGAAATGGCATATGGTGGGATCTCAGATTTGGCGTAGAGCTGATGAGGCATGGACCGGTGATATACAAGTGAAGATTGGGGGACGATTGGATCGTGTCGATTGGACATACAGCGACATCGTGTTTCATGGTGAGTTGTCTGTCGCCATGGCAACAGCATTTGATGACACCCCATAATACGCTTACATTCGTTGATGGCTGCATCGTTACCAAACCTGTGAAGTTTTGGGGCATTTGGAGAATTTTCACTGAAGTTATGAGAAAACCATGTTTCATGGCGAGCATTGTGTTACGATGGCAACGGCATTTAAATAAATCTCAAAACTGTCCAGTAGATGTCTTCACGGCTGGACTGTTGGCACACATGTGAAGTTTGAGCACTTTTTGAACATTTTCATAGGAGTTATACATTACATCGCGAGGTTACATTACTCTCTCTCTCTTCTCTTGATCGCCCTCTCTCTCTTCTCTTGATCGCCCTCTTGATCTTCAGCATATGATGATGACACCCCATCATTGACGTAGAGCTGTTGAGGGCAGGACCATTAAGCTCTATCTGAAGTCTGCTGCTCTGAGCATGTCAGGTGGAGCGATGACATCATCGTGTTCCATTACACAGGTGTTTCTATTTGAGCTAACGAGGTGTGCAGAGATCACAGGTTTCCATTGTTCTGAATGAGAGATAGACCTCTTACATGTGAACGTTTTGTGGAAGAACCGTAACAGATATCTGTGAAATTTCAAAACGTGAAGCATGTCAAGGAAGTTGAGTATCTGAAGTAAAGTGATTTGTGTATACTTTCGGGTTACTAATGTGGCCTTTTTGGCAGTTTAACTAAAGGTGTGCGGCTGCTACTGTGAGGAAATAGCTGCCTGATATTACAATTGGCTTTAATGGATGCATGTTGAACGTTGTTGTCACTTCATGCCCTCAAGAGGCATTTTGCTTAATTATTTGTCATGTTTAAAGCTACGAGATGTTTTCCTACGTTTGTCATGTAAAAGTATGTCTCAGGAATGTAGGGTTTGGGAATTATGGCAGTTTTAAAAAAAATATGAAGGCACATTTCAAGATTTCCTCCACTCTAGCCGTGACATCACGCACTCTAGTTAATGTTAAAATCTGAAGAAAACGTCTTTAACAAGGTCTGAACAAATGTCAATATCTCTAAAAGTAACAATCAGATTTCAAAGTTGTTTAACACGAATAATCTCAGAGAGATGTGTAACATTTTAAAGTTGGAATGAGGATTCTGAATGAAAGTATGAATGAACAGTTAGCAGTTGAAGTCGCATGAAGATTTGTTGAAGTCTGAAGAATGTATCCATTGACTTCAATGGTTAAAAATGTGATGAATTATGGGATGTATCTCTAGAATTATGAAAGTTATGACTGAGAAAAGTAATAGCCATCGATTCCCGACCAAGCTGAAAGTTTTGATGTTTGAACGGAGTTTCTGCGATGTGGAATGTGGAAGGAGAAGAGGGCCAAAATAAGTCGGCGGAATAATAATAAACTTTTCGTGCGTAGCATAACATATAGTTGGAATGCTGTATCAGCATTCCCACTAAAATATATATAGTTAAAGTCAAATAAAAATCAAGCAATACTCAAACAATCACACATTAAAAGCCAGATTGAAGAGGTGAGTTTTTGTCAGTGTTTTGAAGGTGGTGAGGTCAGTGCAGTCTCTGATGGGTTGTGGGAGTGAGTTCCAGAGGGAGGGGGCAGCGACGGAGAAGGCTCTGTCCCCCCAGGTCCAGTGATTGGTGCGGGTGGGGATGGATAGGAGGTTGGCTTCTGATGAGTGGAGGCAGCGGGAAGGGGTGTGGTGGTGCAGCAGGTCTGTGAGGTAGGGGGGGGGGCTGATTGTTGAGAGCTTTGTGAGTAATGAGGAGGACTTTGAAGTTGATTCTTTGACGGACGGGGAGCCAGTAGAGGTTCTGGAGGACGGGAGTGATGTGGTCTTGGGAGCGGGTGTGGGGGAGGAGGCGGGCAGCAGAGTTCTGGATATGTTGGAGTTTATTGAGGAGGTTGGATGGTATGCCGTAGAGCAGTGGTCACCAACCTTTTTTAGGATAAGAGCTACTTTAAAAAAATAAAACAAGTCAGGGGCTACTTTTACGTTTTTTTGCAGTGTATATATTTAGCACATTTAAACATGATTATATGCTTACTTTTAACCTTTGTGTGCTGTTTGTGTTGACTAAAAGAAAATGTATGCAATTTAATTATTTTAACCTGCTTTATTTGGGGGTGGTCCTGACATCTTCTAGGGGGGGGCATACAACCCCGGGAATATTTAATTTTTAAATGTTGAAGTTAAAAGCATCAATCTGGTGCACTTTGAGCACAACACGAATGTATTGATACAGCTCTCAACACTCAAAGGGAGCTGTATACTTTTCAATAATCCAAACAACTGTAGAATTTGATCACAACCAATAACAAATAACTTAAACATGTTTATGTTACCTAGTTAGCATTCTTTCTTTCTATGTATGCCAGTGGCGAGCCGTGGCTTTTATACCTAGGCCCTCTGACCCCACTTCCCTCGAAAAAAAAGAAGAGATATGTCACAGCGTATACTTCAGCGGAATATCAAAACAGCGGCCCGGGGGATGCAAAACGCATCAATGACAGCGACCCTCTACCACACAGAACAACACAATTTATATAAACACCTATCATCACAGGGCGCCCAAAGCCAAGTAACAATTACAAATTAATTAAGTCGGCACGGCGGCCCGCATTGAAAATGACTTAGGCCTACCTTTGATGATCAAATCACTGAAACACAAAGTCCATCCTCCTGTCCTTCTGGATGAAGCACTTGATGGCGGGTCATGCAGCTGATCCTTTGCCACTCCAGTTTATCATTGGAACTCAATCTTGAAAATGACTCGGTTAATAATTTCGCAACGATGTCATCACTATCACTGAAGTGAGCCATCATGAACGAACTTATGCTAATTATAAATATATCCATCATAAATCTATTGATTAGATTTATGATTTAAAATAATAAAAGTAGGGTAGACATGTGGATATTATCCGGCTGAACAAAACGTGCATTTATCTAACAGGTTCGTTTTCACAGACCTTATATCTAGCTATTTTCCAAAATCCTATGGAGAAATCCCATTGCTTTCTGTCGAGGGAACCCGAGCGCAGCTTACTTTCGGGTTTTAGGACGCGTCACTGCACCACTTGCATAGACCTCACAGCGGTCGGAACTTGTCATAAATTCCGCGAAAATAAAGCCCACCCATTTAGAGGGAAGATATGATTGGTCAATTGTACTGTCATTTGACATTACTCTCTCGTTGAGTTACTGTAGCTGGCCCTCTGTGAATGTAGAAAGGGACCAACAAGCTCTCCCGTCTTCACATAACTCGCAGAGACGGCATTTAACCCTTCACATTCCAACAGAAACTGAACATGCAGATTTGAAGGATTTATTTCTTTGGAAATGTTATTTTAAATACAATTACATCAAGTTATTTCGGTAAAACTAATGAAAAATGTAACAAACCAAAAATAATATAAATAATGTTTTCAAATATTATTTTTTAGAATATCTGAAAGGAACTAGAGCACGTTCACATGACTTCCAGGCGGCTAATATTGCGCTATAAAGGAACAACAGCATGGTCACATGACTTCACGTCACCACCGCTAAGCTAAAGGTGGCTAATGTTGGAATATAAAGGAACTACAGCATGGTCACATGACTTCACGTCACCACCGCTAAACTAAAGGTGGCTAATGTTGGAATATAAAGGAACTACAGCTAGGTCACATGACTTCAAGTCACTACCGCTAAGCTAAAGGGGGCTAATGTTTGTTGTGATGACGTTTAGTAGTCTCATATAGGCAAGGCAAGGCAAGTTTATTTATAGAGCACTTTTCAACGCAAGGCAATTCAAAGTGCTTTACAAAAAAAAAGAAAAAAAAGAATGAAAGACATTAAGCATTAAAAAAGAAAAGCTAATCAAATAAACATTAAGAAAAAAATACATGGATAAAAGTTACAGTGCAGTCTAAAATATAAATAGTTCAATTAAACATTACAAGAAAAAGTACATGGATAAAAGTTACAGTGGAGTTTAAGATATGAATAGTTCAAATAAAAGCAGAGACAAAAAGAAAAGTCTTCAGCCTGGATTTAAAAGTAGTCAGAGTTGCAGCGGACCTGCAGGTTTCTGGGAGTTTGTTCCAGATATTTGGAGCATAATAACTGAACGCTGCTTTACTATGTTTAGTTCTGACTCTGGGGACAGAAAGCTGACCAGTCCCTGAAGACCTGAGAGATCTGGATGGTTCATAGTTTAGCAGGAGGTCAGTAATGTATTTTGGGCCTAAACCATTCAGTGCTTTATAAACCAGCAGCAGTATTTTGAAATCTATTCTTTGACACACAGGAAGCCAGTGTAAAGACTTCAGAACAGGAGTGATGTGATCCACTTTCTTAGTGTTAGTGAGGACTCGAGCAGCGGCATTCTGAATCAGCTGCAGCTTTCTAATAGATGTTTTAGTGAGACCTGTGAAGACACCATTGCAGTAGTCGAGTCTACTGAAGATAAAGGCATGGACAAGTTTTTCCAAATCCTGCTGTGACATTAGTCTTTTAATCCTAGATATGTTCTTTAGGTGACAGTAGGCTGATTTAGTACCTGTTTTAATGTGACTGTTGAAACTCAGGTCAGAGTCCATGACTACACCTAGATTTCTGGCTTTATCTGTTGGTTTGAACATTGCAGACTGAAGCTCAGCGCTAACTTTTAAACGTTCTGCCTTGGCTCCAAAAACTATTACCTCAGTTTTATCTTTGTTTAATTGGAGAAAGTTCTGACACATCCAGTCATTGATTTGTTCAATGCACTTACTCAGTGTTTGAATTGGAGCATAGTCTCCTGGTGAAATTGTTACGTACATTTGTGTGTCATCTGCATCGCTATGGTAACTTATTTTGTTGTTCTTCATTATCTGGGCCAGTGGTAGCATGTAGATGTTAAAGAGAAGAGGCCCCAAGATGGAGCCTTGAGGAACCCCACATGTCATATTTGTCAACTCAGATGTGTATTTACTGATAGAAACAAAGTTGTTTATGTCCTTTAAGTAGGATTTAAACCAATTTAGAACTGTTTCCGAAAGTCCCACCCAGTTCTCCAGTCGGTCCAGTAATATGCTGTGGTCAACAGTGTCAAACGCAGCACTGAGATCTAATAATACTAACACTGAAGTTCTGCCACTGTCTGTGTTTAAGTGGCTGTCGTTAAAGACCTTTACAAGAGCAGTCTCAGTGCTGTGGTTTGGACGAAAGCCTGACTGGAACACATCGAAACAACCATTTAAATGCAAGAAATTACTCAACTGTTGAAAAACAACTTTTTCAATGATCTTACCTAGAAATGGCAGGTTTGATATGGGCCTGTAATTGTTCATTACTGAAGCATCTAGATTATTCTTTTTTAAGAGTGTTTAATGACTGCAGTTTTCAGGGCCTGTGGAAAAATACCTGAGTGAAGAGATTTGTTTACTATATGAAGTAGTTCTGAGGCCATGCAAGGCAAAACATCTTTGAAAAATCCTGTTGGAATAATATCAAGGCAGCAGGAGGAGGACTTTAGAAGTTGTATAATGTCCTCCAGGTTTTTATCATTAATCTGATGGAATTGTGTCATGATGTCTGAATTGATGTTAAGTGGACACAGAGACAACACATGTGCTGTTCCTGATGCAGAGGCACTGACTGCTTGTCTGATTTTCTGAATTTTGTCAGTGAAAAAGGAGGCAAAATCATTGCACGCCCTGGTGGATAGAAATTCAGAGGCTACTGACACTGGGGGGTTAGTTAGTCTGTCGACGGTAGCAAACAAGGCACGTGCGTTGTTTTTGTTTTTGGTAATGATGTCAGAGAAGAATGATTGTCGTGCGTTTTTCAATTCCAAATTATAAAGGCCAAGTCTCTCTATATAAATGTGTGGAAGTGTGGAAGACAAATTCTGAGTAAACATTTCCCTAGTATTTTCAGTTAAATATCGCTTTGTGGTTACCTCTTTTTGAACACTTGTGTGAACAGAAATAGAGCTCTCAAAGAAAACACAGAAATGGTCAGACAGTGCAACATCAGTCACCACAACCTTAGAGATATTCAGACCCTTTGAGATAACTAAGTCCAGAGTGTGCCCCTTATTATGCGTGGGCTCCGTCACATGCTGAGTCAGTCCATAGCTATCAAGAACACAAAACAGTTCTTTAGCCCCTCTGTCCTGGGGGTTTTCAACATGGATGTTAAAATCACCAACAATGACTAGACGGTCAAAGTCAATACACACTATAGACAGCAGTTCAGTAAGGTCATCAAAAAAGCTTGCACAGTATTTGGGTGGTCTATAGATATTTAGGAACAGAGCTTGAGAGGAGCATTTCAGCTGAAGGGCCACAGATTCAAAAGAATCAAAGTTTCCATACGATGTCTTCCTGCATTGAATGGAATCATTGAACAGAATAGCAACTCCACCCCCTTTCTTATGCATTCTTTCCTGACTCATAAAACTAAAGTTGGGAGGGGTTGATTCGACAAGAACAGCTGCACTGTTATTTTGCTCAATCCAAGTTTCTGTTAAAAACATAAAATCAAGATTGTGCTCAGTGATAAAATCATTGATTAAAAATGTTTTTCCTGCCAAAGATCTGACATTTAATAAAGCTAGTTTAAGTTCGTTAAACACACTATCAGTCATGTTTTTTGTAACAAGCTGTGGCTGACATGGAATCACTGCTAAATTAGATAAACTCACACAAACGTTTGAGTGCTTCCTGTATCTAAGCTGATTCACCGCTCTTAATCTATTACCTATCATACAGATATCGGCAAAGCTACTGGCAGGCAGGGCCCGGGCATGTCCTGGAAAGAGTTGAGAGTGCCATACGCCCTTGAGCCTGGACCCAGCAGATATCAGTTTGCAGATTGTTTTGGTTTGGATGATTGTGGTAGGCATGGTGATGAAGCCGGGGGAGATGGTGCGCGTCTCTGCTTTGGTGATTTTGGTGGGCGTCGTTGAGGAGCGGGGGTAAAGGACATGCTGCCAGCCCTGCGTATCACCTTAGTCTGGTCTTTGAAATCCAGGAAGGAATCGGTGCCAGCCCTCTGTATCTCCTTCTTGTGTTCCACGATCTCCAGGAGGGTGGGCGAGGGCGAAAGGGTGAACGGAGTATCCTCAAAGGCGTTGACAGGGGGGGGGTGACAGGCGGTGGGGACTCCTCCGTGTGTTTCATAGGTCTCCCATAATCAGAACATTCCTCAGGCGGGTGCAGTGATACTTCTTCAGGGTTTTCTGCGCGATGTGTTGTGTCTATCTCCTGTTTTGATTCCTCTTGCCGCTTGTCCTTGGCAGAGGGAACAGATTGATGACGCAGGCAGTTGAATATGTTGGAGATAAACAATTTCACTCCTGACTTGTTCAGGCAAACTCCATTTGCCTTGAAAAGATGTCTGCGGTCCCAGAAAAAGTTAAAATTGTCAATAAAATGCACAGAACGGTCAGTACATGCAGTTGAAAGCCAGGTGTTCAGTGCAAACAGTCTGGTGAATCTCTCCACTCCTCTTCTGACTGGCGGTAGAGGGCCACTGATGAACACCTCTGCATTTAGAGAGCTGACAGTTTCCAACAGACATTTAAAGTCTTTTTTCAGCACTTCTGACTGTTGTTTCACAACATCATTTGTTCCAATATGTAGTACCACATTCTTCACAGTCGGATGTCCAGCCCCAAAATGCAGGATCTTCTCAGCCAAGTCAGAGACCACATCCTTGGGAAAACAGAGTACTTTGGTGTTGTTCTTACTACACAGACCTTTTACATCTCTTACAGCAGAGTCACCCACAATCAGAGTTTCAGGCCCAGTCGTTAGCTTTCCCTCTAGCCTTTTACTTTTGGAGTAGCTATTGGTCCTTACCCTGCTGTGTGAAGAGGACGGGTTATCCAGGTCATCAGAAAGAGATCTCCGGCTCTCGGTCAGCGGAGCGTATCTGTTCTGGATTGGCACACTTGGTGGTTTAGGAGGATTTTTTGTAATTCTCCCTTTAGCAGCTGTCCACTGCTGTTTAGGGGTTGAAGAGGCGCTCCTCTTGGGTGATAACAATGCAGGCCAGCCGGTCGCATCACATATTTCAGAGTGCTGGGCTCTGCCCGTTATCCGTCCTCCCAAATCCCATGGAAATGATTTACTCTTCGGCTTTGCACCCAGAGAGTTCCAGGGAGGACCACCACTTGTAGATTTATGACCCGGTACACAGCCCTCCTGTTCCTTGGAATCCTTGTAGCTGCTAACTAGATGTGAGTTAGCATACCCTTTTCCATTATTTTGCAACACTGGTAAAGTGGTGTCATTCCCACAACATAGTCCATTCACTTCCACGTTAACTTCCAGCCGTTGCATTTTCATTTCCAGCACAGCTATCTTCTGTAGAAGTTTGTGGAAGTCATCTGTAGAGAACGGAGGCATTTTGCTACCAACTAGCTATTTAGCTTAAGCTAAATAGCATGCAGTAGCCTACCAGGCTTTAGCTGTTGCTAGGCCACGCTACTGTAAGACTGGGGTCGCCGTAAAAATGTTGAAATATGGCTGAAAACCTCCGTCTATTTACGAAGATGAACTGTCCCAGTGATAGGTTAGTGTCCAGGAGCGGCTGCTCGAAGTTTTCAGAGAATAAGAATAGGAAAATCAGCATAACAAGTAAGCAGAGGCAGGAGCAAGCAGAAAAGCGTCTGCACTGTAAGAAAGATAAGCAAAGTAAAAATATAGACAAAGCAAATGCTGTTGCGGGGTTGCAGGGTTTTTTCTTCACGAAACTGTCAGGGCTTCTTAACATTTAAAAACATATTAATGTGTCATATCCACTTAACGGGAAGAAAGTCAGCTAACTGACGATATGAAAACATTTTACCAAAACAAAACACAAGTCTCACAAAAGCGTCTAAATGAGCCCTGAGTGAAAAAATGCTTAACGCACTTAGCACAGAACTCTACCCTTATTACATATTGGATCTGCCCAAACAAGATATTGATTAGCAAGCTGAGATTCCACAGATTCCAGAAATATAAGTATCATCACTGAGCGATCAGAACTCGACAGGGGAAGCAAACAAAGACATCACAACACGGAGCTTTACGGCCAATTTGTCGGTACCACTTTACAATATGACCCTTATAAAGGGTTTACGAATAGTTTGTAATTCATTTATTAATTAGGTTGTGAACACTTTATAAATCATTAATAGGCTTTTATAAGATATGAGTTAAACAGGGCAACTGTGACCGGTTGCTCCTTTGTCGTGGTGCACACACGCATTTCTACAACGTCCCGCAGTGAGCTTTTATTCTATACAACGTTTTTAAAATCTACTATAAGCTTGTAGTAACTCATGGGAGGCTTCTTTTATTTTATTTGTATTCATAATCATTTTAATTTTTCGTCAGAATGTAAAAATTACATTAGTTCCGAATTTGTGTTCTCAAAAAACAGTGCATTGTGTGTAATGCAACTGTGATTTTTATTAAATTAGTTAGTTTTTAAGGAAGGCCAGAGCTTCAGCTGTGTCAAATAGATTGTTCCCTTCAGTTAACGTTATTTAAAAGATAATTATCATGTCCTCTGTATTGTATTACGAGCGTCCATTCCCATTGGATAACGGAGAATTTTACATCCGGAAGTAAGTATTCCCCTTACTGTCGATTGATTTTACAGTGATATCTGCACTACTCATCGACTAAAAAACACCAAATTGTCCTTGTTAATTACACAACATTGATTGGTTTGAATTGTGTGCAATGCTTTTGTATTTCCCCCCTTCGATTCAGAGAAACAAATATTTTTTTTTGGACGGCAGAAGACACTACACTACCCAGAATCCTCAGCTATCGTTTGGGACTACACCATGTGCTTAGCTTGACAAACCCTGTGATCAGTCCTCAACCTCTGTGATTGGATGCGCGACGTTTACACAGAGCGTCCAAAAGGACTTTGAAATGGAATGAAACCCATCGACGGCACACTATTCAAAACAGGAATCGAACGTGTCCTCCCCCCCTCCCCCCCCTTAGGTCACAGGCTCCTCCAACAGTGCTACGCAATAAAACAGAAAAAATAGTGAAATAGTGCAATAAGAGTCTATATACAAGTGATTGGAATATGATATATTAGATACATAATTTCTAAGTAGCAGCCAGATGAATGTTATGGATGTTGTTTCTAAGTTCAGGTGTTTAATAATCATATAGCCTGTGGGATGAAGCTGTCTCTGTGTCTGGTGGTTTTAGTCCGAATGCTGTGGTACCGCCTGCCAGACGGCAGCAGACAGAACCGTTTGTGGCTGGGGTGATGGTGGTCTTTTATAATCCTGAGGGCTTTCTTTAAGGTTAACCTGGTATTTTTACTCCACTACATTGATTTTAGTTACTTTACAGATTTGGATTAATGATGTGAAATATAAACAACCCTTAAATCAGACTTTAGTTACACCTGAATGAAATTCAGTGAAGGTGATTGTCAAGTGCCAACAATCAGGAGAGATATTTGATAGTTGGTGCTTGAGAAGACTAAATATTTATCTGCAGATCCGTTTTAAAGCATATTCATTACTCGTTATTCTCTAATAGTTCATTAAAGACTGTATATAATTGCTATTTTTCACATCCCTTTCAAGATTTCAAGATTTTCTAAGGTTTATTGACATATCATATACACAATAGCGTAGTTATGCAATGATTGAAAAACTTGGGTCACAGGTTCCTCAACAGTGCATTACAAGACATCTATCAATGTGTGTATACTTCCACCATTACACTGTCGTATTCTGCACATTTCTTTAAATAAAGCCTTATTAGTTAGCACATCCTCCTATCAGGCATTAAACTGTTTTTCTCTAGATATCATTTGAGTATCTTCTTGATATTTTCTATTCTATATTTATATAATTGACCTTCTACTTTCCCACTATTTTGTATGTACTCTTAATATTTGAATGTTTTCATAAAATATAACACATTCAAAAGTGCGTTACAAAAATGAAAGACATTCAGAAAAAGGCATTTTAAACAGTCGTTAAAAAGCAACACAATCTTCCTGCATTGCAATTACTCTAAACGTGTAATAACGTGCTTTAACCAGTAGGCGGTTTGGGTTAAAAGCATAGGTTAAAAGGCTGTAAAGTTGTACAGTGTTAACAAAATAAAATATACTGCTGTTTCCGGTTTAGTTTACGACGGATATTATTTTGTTATTGTTTTGATATTTGTAACACAAAAGCGATGGAAAAAACCCATAGCAACCAAAAAAAGATGGTCTTAACATGACCCAGCGGTCAAGTAGTTAATAAAAAACAATAATATTAAAACAAAATATTACTACTAACTTTATTGTGAAATTAAAACAGAACGGTAAAAGAATAGTTTCCGGTCTATTCTGAGCCCGATCTCTGTAGATAAATAAAGAACTATGACAGATGTGTAATATATTTAATGCAGCCAAACCATTTATTACAATGCATTCATGTGATGACTATCAAAGAGTAAAGCAAGCACTGCTGAATAAAGTATGATTTTCTCTTTTACGAAACCTTTTTTTTCATATGGAATGCAGTTGGAGGTCAACCAATCAAAGAGCTTGAGGGCTGATCACGGGGTTCATGGTGTAGTCTCAAACGATAGCTGAGGATTCTGGGTAGTGTAGTAACTTCTGCAGTCCAAAAAATATTTGTTTCTCCGATTCGAAGGGGGGAAATACAAAAGCATTGTACACAATTTAAACCAATCAATGTTGTGTAATTAACAAGGATAATCTGGTGTTTTTTAGTCGATGAGTAGTGCAGATATCACTGTAAAATCAATCGACAGTAAGGAGAATAGGCTACTTACTTCCGGGTGTAAACATTCTCCGTTATCCAATGGGAATGGACGCTCGTAATACAATACAGAGGACATGATAATTATCTTTTAAATAACGTTAACTGAAGGGAACAATCTATTCGACACAGCTGAAGCTCTGGCCTTCCTTAAAAACTAACTCATTTAATAAAAATCACAGTGTTTTTGTAGAACACAAATTCGTAACTAATGTAATTTTTACATTCTGACGAAAAATAAAAATTATTATGAATACAAATAAAATAAAAGAAGCCTCCCGTGAGTTACTACAAGCTATATAGTAGATTTAAAAAACGTTGTATAGAATAAAAGCTCACTGCGGGACGTTGTAGAAATGTGTGTGTGCACCACGACAAAAGAGCCTCATTCACTTTACATTGGGGTTGTTTGCGTGGTGCCGACACGCAAATGTAACAAAGTTCGTGACTCCACCACGCATTGTGGTGTTAAGGAGTCGTGGTGGAGTCACGCATTCTGGTGAGATCAGGTTGCTTATATTGGCTCCTTGGCTTACTTCGTCTTCTTCATCAGCCAGCATCCTTGGTATCTGTTGTTCACTGAGTTGATTCCCCCCTTCCATCTTGATGTTTCTTGGCATCTCTTATAGACATTGACATAGACCAGGGCTCTCCAACACGTCGATCGCGAGCTACCGGTAGTTCGCGAGCAGCTTTTCAGTAGCTCGCAGCTCGATTATCGATTATAGCGAAGTAAGGTTGCTTCTTGATTTTTCGGCCGCGGCCGGACAATAACGTTTTTTTATTTTAGAATTGTTTCGGTCACACGAATATCAAATTGGTCGGTGACGCAGAGATCAAGGAGCAGACGTGACAGCGGCACAGCAACACCACACACGGAGCAGTCTCCGGCAACACCAGTCCAGAACCAACAGCAGAATGACCCGCTCTGAATCAGTCCGTGTCGCTGCGGCTCAGAGACACACAGGGAGGGATTTGTGTTTTTTTAAAAACACTCGTTATCGTCATGTCAGGTTTTTGGTGGATTTAATCAAGTCTTGGATTGCAGAGTATGAATGTCCTCTTGCTATTTTCAGTTGATAAATACGTGTGTAAAGTTTGTGAAGGCAGGAGGAAAGCTTCCGCGATCACCGTCTCCTCTCCGTTCCTCCAAGCCCCCTCCTGAAAATAATGGCTGATAGTGACCCGATATAAAGTTTATTATTCACTTAATCACTGATTGAGATATGATGAAGCTAACTTAATCTCATACATTCATGGGATGTATGTAACAGTAAGACAGAGAATGTAAGTGTGCACCCACATGCACTATTTTTTTTTATAATGCTGTTGTAAATACTCCTTGTCTACTGTGTTCAGACTCCGGTCCTGTGCGTGAGGCCTCATTCAAGACCTTCACTGTCCTTTTTTAACAGAAGACTGTTGCAAGAAGCTGCAGCTAGACTGCAGAAGTATTCGTTTTTTGTCACAGATATATGGAGGCTAGACCTATACAATTGGTTTATTATGCCACTTCCTTACAGAGCCCCTCCTCCAACACACACAAACGCGCACATGACCAATGTGGGCACGAGATAAGTGTGTGCACTGATTGTACATTGTACATATAAATAAATAATAGTGACGTGGTGCTGATACAATTAAAGATAAAGTGTGCGTTTAAAATATAAAGACTCACTTTACATATAAATAAAATAGACATACTAACAAATATGTGCTCTTTACACAGCGTAATGTAATCTTTATGTTACTGGTCGACTTGCTGTTCAGCAGTCTGATGGCTTGGGAGAAAAGGTATTGCAGAATCTGGCTGTTCTGCTCTTAAGGCTGCGGAGCCTCTTGCCGGAGGGCAGCAGGGAGAACAGAGCGGTGAGGACGAGTGGGGTCTTTAAACATGTTCTGGGCTTTAGTCAGGGAGCGTTTCTGAGTCTCTGATGGGAGGGAGAGAAACTCCGATGATCTTCTCTGCTGTCCTGACCACTCTCTGCAGAGACTTCCAGTATTTGGGGTTGCAGTCTCTCGACCAGATGGAGACTTGATCAAGTCTCACTCCACAAAGACTTGACTTGGACTTGCAAAAAAAGATTTGTGAACATCTCTGCATCAGGGTGAGCAGATCCAAGATGACCATTCAAGAACCTTGAGGTGTTCCTCCAGGAAACTCTCTGTACGGTTTCCTCTCAGTCTACGGACATGTCCTTTGACCGTCGACCAAGCTCTTTCTATACAGTATGTTGGATATGACTGCTGTCTGGGGGTTCACAAACTACCTGCTGTGGTTTATGGTGTAGTGGTTGCGCCCCATGTTACTCAGCACTCTCCTGTATGCCCTCCACTCATCACTAATAATGCTACTTCCTGACTTAACATGCCGTCTAATCAGAGGGACAAGGTGGCATCTTGATCGTTTCAACACTAGTCTCCACCTTTTGTCTTTAACTCCCATCTGTCAGGTTTGGGAAAATAGGACCCAAGTGCAGTGAAAAATACAAAAAGGTTTGGTAATAAAAAGAGAGCTTTATTAAAATAACTAGGGCCAAAAGGGTGGGTGGAGGGGGTCTGGAGGACAGGTTTGGGCTGACAGCCTGGGGGCACGGCAGAGGACCAGGAAGGGGTCTCGGGCGGACGGCCCGGGGGCAAGGCAGAGTTCAAGAAGGGGTGAAGGCCACATCAGGCGAGCTCAGGAGGCCGGGCATGAGAGCAAAGGCAGCGGCTGGGAGAGTCAGGGGGTCGGGCAAGAAGGCGGCGGCGGCGGGACAGCTCCGGAGGAGTTAGAGGAGAATATTATAATGAAAGAAGACAAACTGAATTAGACTGTGTTCTTTCTGTAGATACAATATGAATACATTACTATTTGAACCTTGCTGCATTTAAAGGCGCAAAGCAACAATTGGACACACGATTACCATGTGTCAGATTACCCCTCGTACACAGATAGATTGTATCACCGATTTGAGGTTAGAACGTTGCAATTGAGTTACATAATAGGAGCGTAGGATCCATATTATTTGGGGCTTTAAGGGTCTTTTAAAGTGGAACACTAAGTCCTGGATCAGACGGAGTGTGTTTAAGCAGACTGCATGCTTTGTGTGAAGCTCTTTGCACATTTCTCCTGCTGTTACTGGGCTCCTCATGTCTTTTGAAGTAGTGCCCTGACAGCCAAAGTTAAAACAACATTAACAAAGAGCTGAAACACTTTAAACTTTGCCTGCATTGTTTCCTATTTAACAATATAATGAGCGATGGGTCTTCTGTGGTGAATGTCGCTGGATAACTAGAGCTATATGACTTTACCAACCGTAGTACCACGATCTGGAGAGGAAACAGCGTTGAGGCAAATCAGTGGTGATTTGATTAGGTACGTTTTAACCGTGATGCTAACTACTCGGTATAGTACAGTTGTACATGGTTTGTGTTAAGCTAACATTTGTCGGTAGCAGAGCAAAATGGGCAGAACACTTTTTGACCGGGAAAGTCAGTTATGAGTATAACATTACTTTGTTGTACTGATGGAAATACCTAGATGAAATTATAAATACAGATTATAAATATTGTGTTTCTGTTAAACAAGGGGTAATAGGGAACACACATCTGCTTTTTGTTGGTTCTCTTTGCACCGGAGGTAAATAAAGGTCATTTACTTCCCAAAAACATATATTAAAGTGTTTTGTCCTTGCCGGCTATGGATCCAATTGCCAGCAGCATTAGCTCTTGAATAAATATTGAGGAGCGGACAGACATTGTCACGCCGGTTCAATGCCTTGATAATTGACTCAGAGACACATAAGGTGACAGCAAAGTGTGTGTAAACGTGTGTGCTGTAAAGTCATCGGTGTCACACTGCGAGACTGAGCCCGTTTTATTTTCATCACTGCCTCTCCCGGCTTTTGTAATCATCCCTCCTTTTACCTGCTGCGTCCGCGCTCTGCTGTGGGAGGCAGGGGAACACACATATTATAGGCTGCTTCCCACTCAGCCCAGCATGGCCGACGGAGAGACCGGAGGGGCAGTCAATACTGTGTAAAGGCTCCATTTAGCACTGATGTGCCTGTGAGACAGGGCCTCCGGAGTTAGAGGAAGAGTTCTTGAGATGCTGCCTCTGACAGAGATGGATGGTCTGAGGCTCCGTAGCCAGCAAGGACAAAGGGACACCCAGCCTGGCCCTCCTTCGTCCGCCCTCCCAGAACCAGCACTTTCACTCACGGGATCCTGAGCGGAGGTGAAAATGAAATTACTGCAGAGGGGAGAACTGTTAGAGGTTGAGGAGGGGGAGGTGTGTGTGTGTGTGTGTGTGTGTGTGTGTGTGTGTGTGTGTGTGTGTGTGTGTGTGTGTGTGTGTGTGTGTGTGTGTGTGTGTGTGTGTGTGTGTGTGTGTGAGCCCAAGCATTTTGCTGATGAAGTCGTGTCTGGTTTTGTGACACGGTGTGTGTTGTCACCACATCGGAGTGGCTGAATAATTCATCACGTGAGATGCTGCAGAGCCAGACGCTGTCCTTTACACACAGTTCTCTCAATGGCTGATGGGAGAGGAACTGCTGAGTGACACCCCCCCCACCTTCGCTCTCTTTGATCTTTAACCTGCGGTGTACATGAAGGAGCTACACTAAATCCACAGTGACCCACTTATCCCTCATGTACCACGTTTTCCTTTTTTACGTGTCTCTAATAAGAAAGGACTGAATTATCTCTAAATATGTCATTTGATGAAGCAATGCATTTCTCACACCTCACACCATTTGTCCTTTAAGTATCTACAGTATTTAGTCTGGTGCTGCTCTGGGTCATCTGCGGACACAGATTTGTGAGAGCATGCCGGTTGGTGGTGTCGTGTGGTGGAAAATAACTAATTACACTTACTTAAGTTTTGTCAAGTACTTCTTGGACATCATTTGTAATTCACTTAAATATTTCCATTTAATGACACAATTCCATCAGATTAATGATAAAACATAGAGGACATTATTCAACTTCTGAAGTCCTCCTCCTGCTGCCTTGATATTATTCCAACAGGATTTTTCAAAGATGTTTTGCCTTGCATGGCCTCAGAACTACTTCATATAGTAAACAAATCTCTTCACTCAGGTATTTTTCCACAGGCCCTGAAAACTGCAGTCATTAAACCGCTCTTAAAAAAGAATAATCTAGATGCTTCAGTAATGAACTATTTCAGGCCCATATCAAACCTGCCATTTCTAGGTAAGATCATTGAAAATGTTGTTTTTCAACGGTTGAGTAATAGACACATCACTATAGCCACGGAAGATAGTTTGTGTGTTTCATTCCCATGCATCAAGGCTATTTTCATGTAGCCTAATTGTTTTCCTGCACAGAGTAGAGTCTTGTTGTGATGAGAGGGATACAGGTATTTCATTAAAACAAAGTGTTCCCTGGAGAATAGCTACAGCATTTATATCACAATTTAATCGGAGCTGATCACAACCTGTCATGAGTGATCCAGTCATCTCGATGAGCGCTCGGGCTGTGAATAAACGACTTGTGTTTTACTTTGAGGCTGTCTGAAGGTATGGGCAGCTATCAGAGCTACTATACATCACAGGGAAGGCAGCATGCTACTGCATGATCGCTTAAACGTGGCGATCACGTACTTGGTTTTGTCATCGGTAAGTCTGGCTCTACAGATACGTGGCATCATTGAACAGGCCACGGGTTCATTGTGTCGAAAATTAGAATGTCGCCTGTTGCCAGGACTCACGTGATACTGCTTACTCACGGAAATGTTGCTTCTGCCTAGGGTTTCTCTAAGGGACTGTATGCTGACGTCGTCTTGTGTGAACGTGTGGCTTTCGGTTGCTTGAGTGTGTGGTTGCGGGATTGGAGGATAGACAATTTTGTGGTTGTGTCTATTCTATGATCGCCCCAAGTACGCCGTCTCGTGCAGGACGCGTTTTGCACGGTAGCGGGTTTTGTTACAGATAATTTTGAGTGCGCGGGCTTATAGTGTGTTTGACCTGTGTATGGTCTCTGGCGATGAAAGTTCTGTGGGTTTCTTCCTCTCGGCGGGGGCTATGCTGACTACTTCTCACACGGCATACTGCTGGTCAAGCGTCGCTTTGAGTCAGTTGTATCGTACAGCTCATTAGACGGGTGGATACTGATGCACGGCATGGGAGTTATCGGAGTCTCTGAGTATCACGGCTGATCTCAGGCGGGTAGTAGGGCATCGTCAAGACTGAGCAGCTGTAGCGAGAAGAAGGCGAAAGCAGGAAACGGTGTAGAAGACAAGAAGATGAACTGACGAGAAGAATGAGAAGCGCTGAAATGACGCCGACGCACTCCTGAAGATGCAGAGCAGGCAAGAGCTAGAAGAAGTAAGAGAGAGAAGAAGACGAGCAGAAAGATGCATGACCGAGAGACGCTAAGCAGGCATCTCACAGCTCGTCGCTGCCGATCGACGTTTCTGCGATGCATGACCGCGCGCTCGCGCAACCAGCGCGCGTCGCTCGCTCGCTGCGCTCGCGCGCGCTGCGTCCCTCGCGCTGTCTCCTCCTCTACGGTCCTAGATCCCATACCATTCTCCCCTGCCCGCTCATCCCATCGCGCTGCATCGCGCAGCGGCTCAGTCTCTCTCCCTCTCCTCTCTCCACTCCTTCCCTCCTCCTTCTCTCCTCCCCCCTCTCCTCCTCCTCATCCTCTCCCCTCCCCTCTCCTCCTCCCCTCATCATCTCCTCCTCCTCTCCTCCTCATACTTTCCTCTCCTCCCTCCTCTCCTTCTCTCCTCCTCCTCCTCTCCCCTCCTCTCCCCTCCCCTCTCCTCCTCCTCCTCTCCCTCCTCTCCTCCTCCCCTCCTCTCCTCCTCATACTTTCCTCTCCTCCCTCCTCTCCTTCTCTCCTCCCCTCCTCTCTCCTCCTCCCCCCCTCCTCTCCTCCTCCCCTCCCCTCTCCTCCTCATACTTTCCTTCCCTCCTCCTCCCCTCCTTCTCTCCTCCTCTCCTCCCCCTCTCCTCCTCATCCTCCCCTCCTCCCCTCCTCTCCTCCTCTCCTCCTCCTCCTCTCCCCTCCCCTCATCCTCTCCTCAGTATTGTCTGCTGTAACAAAGAGTGTTCTTCAAGACATGACACTCATTGTGTGTTAACAGTCTTTTGAAGGCTTTTTAGCCAGAACACATACAGTAAGTACAGCACGTGTGATTTGGTTTGAAAAATCCACTTTGATATTCCACATTAATAAAGACAGTATAATGTGTGATAAATTATGAATAGAGCTTTGGTTTTGTTTCATCATTATTTAAATTCTGAAACCCAAATGAGCGCATTTTAATAGCCTTGTATTCGTCTGGTCTGAAAGAGCAACACAGCACATTCCCTGCATTACTGTAGTCTTCATGTCACCATCTCTTCAGAGTAATGGTGTCAGCACACACTGCAAACTAGTGTAGTATTTCACATGATATTAGTCAGTAACTACACAACATTTAATATAATAAAATAATATTCATGCATATTTCTTATGCCTTCATTTTAGTGCATTTAGATTAATTGGCATTGACCATATTTTCTAATAATGAAAGTGCTTCTTTATACACACTATGCTTTAGTTATGCCATGCAGTGAAAACACTGACACATGTACCTTATTAAATGCATTATGTCAACACATTTCACATAACTGTAATGGGTTAGTTGAATGCAATAATGTTAGGTTTAGATAGTTTCAACTTAATATTATTGCTTTCAACTAACTAATACAGTTATGTGAAATGTGTAGACATAATACATTTAATTAGATTCAACCTTTCAGTTTTTCCAGCATAACTGCAATGAAACAGCGGGCCTTGCGTGGCTATGAACTTGTTTGAGTTCCTGCCCCTTCTATTCATGAACCTTACATTAGAAAACATAAATAGCTCCCATTAGAATAGTTATTGGCTGCTTTTATTAAACATAATACTGTAGGCAACGTAAAATGTATCTTGTGATCAGGCTTTTGTAGGACTTCGGCATAGCATGTTAAGTTTATCATGTGATTTTATATTAAGAAATCAGGATTGTATTTAGAAACAAGAGTGAAGCAGGGGACATTTGCATTGATGTATTAATAATGACAAACTTATGGTAAATTATGCTAAGGATTTAAGAATAATAATTAAAAGAGAAATCACAACAACAACCTCCTAACTTAAAAAACAGATAATATGCATTAACATTATTTACCACAGGTATGCCTTTGTCTATGAAAAATCTCTATGCTTATGTACTATTTGTCTTTATTTGTAGATTAGACAAATGTGAAGAAAATAGGAATTACAGATGCCATGTGTTAATGTTTGGTAAAAAGATTAGTGATTAATGAAAATCATTGAGATAATGACAATATAAAAAAAGTTATAAACCATTGAGCAAATGTATCACCTCAATTACTATTTAATCAACTCAGATTGTCTCTGTTAATTTCAGCATTCCACACGTATATATCAAAGGCTCTGTAACAGTCAGCATGCAGAGCAATGGTATCACTCCATCCTGACCTCTGTCTGCAGATACACGAGAATAACGCTCAGAATGAGAGAAAGCCCTCGCTTTGTTTCAGCTCGAGGTGGGAGAACAACTTCGATCTTGTACCTAATTAGCAGAGTGTAGGAATACTCTGTTACAAGTAAAAGTCCTTCAATCAAAATGGTACTCAAGTAAAAGTAGAAAAGTATTAGCATAAAAATATCCTTAAAGTACCAACAGTAAAAGTAGTCATTGTGCAGATTGGTCCATTTCAGAATAATATATATGATATGTTTGATAATGACTTGGGATGTAACGATACCAAACACTCACGGTACGATAATACCGCGATAACAAGTCCACGGTACGGTATTTATCGCGATATTGAATAATAAAGGGGGAAACAAAAAATGTAAAAAAAATTGTTTCAATAAAAAATTGTTTTACTTCAAAAATGTTTCTTTATTAAATAATAAATCTGATTTGTACAGCATTTTAGTCGGATAGCAGTATTTTAAAATGTCAAAAACAAAGTGACAGTAACAGACTGGAACAAGAAAACCAGTGTGTTTGTACCTACTAGTACTACCAAACAAAGTAGGCGTTTTCTTTGTGCCACTGCATCTCACAAATAAACATTTAGTAATCAGACCTGCAATAAAATAAATCAAGTTTCACTTTAGTTTTTCAAGTAACTCAACTCAAACTCACGAGTCACTCACTCAGCATCATCAGACAGGTTTTTAGGAATATGAGAATGTCCACATTTCCAGGTATTTATAAGCTGGGATGTTTGGGCATTTACAATATCCCCTGCTCTGGGAAGAACTCTCTCGCTTGGTACTGATGTTGCTGGGACAGCAGTGGTCGCGTTAACCGAATATTTTATTTAACAATGACGGAAAAATCTGAAAGCAGTCTGTCATTTTGACAGATTAGAACAAACTGGGAACAGCGCCAACGTTTCCCCGCAGCGAGGCTCTGGCGTTATGTCGTGGTATGCTGCCCTCCAAAAGGAAATGATATAGTTTCCAAACCGTACTTTGCCGTACAGATCAATACATGTTTGGGAGGTTTTCCTTTACGCCGTGCGCGCTCTGGCGAGGTGCATGCACACACGGCATAACACCGCCGCAGCTAGTCTGAATGACTTTGTAGACTGCAGGGTAGCTGGTGAAGGTGCAGCTAGTCTGAATGACTTTGTAGACTGCAGGGTAGCTGGTGAATTTACTCCAGGCGGAACGAAAGTCGGATTTAAGGCTTGATTATATTTCACATCATTCATCCACATCTGTAAAGTAACTAAAGGGATTACATACATGTAGTGGAGTAAAAGTACACCATTTGCCTCTGAAATTTTGTGGAGTAGAAGTAAAAAGTAGAAAATGGAAATACTCAAGGAAAGTAGTAGCCTACCTCAAAATTGTACTTAAGTACAGTATGAGTACATTTACTTAGTAACTTTACACTACTGGTTTGAGGAGTATGAAGTGGCAATTTCACACTCTTGTTGGCCATGAGTTAAAATACAAACAGAGAATATTGAGTGCGTCAACATTGACACCAAAGCAGGGAGGCCTCCCTGCTTTGGTGTCAATGTTGACGGCCACACTGACAGTTTGACTGCTCCTCTCATCCCGTCCTGTTTCCAGCCTTTTTCTTGTCTTTAATCAGCACTGCTGTCAGAGCGGCTGCCAGGATGAGCAGCACTACAGAGATCACACTCTGCAATGACCTCCGTCTCATCCCCTCTCTGAAAACCAGGGCCTTTCAGTGTGCGCTCTGAAGCCACACAGCTTGTTAGCTCACATGGCTAACAAGGCACAACGCAGCGACACAACATCCTTCTCTGCAACACAATACTGATCACACTCAATACCTCCAGAGATAACGAGTGCACCACGTTTTCCTGCGTTGATGCCCATCTTAATTAGAGCTTATTTGAGCGCAGATGTTTTACCAGCCTGTCCTCCTCCAAAAAACTACCAAATAGGTAGATTGTTCAGCAGCTTATTATGACCTATAGTCACGTTTTAAAGTTTAGCACCTCTAGTGGTCGTGTAAGAAACAACAATTTGCGGCAATTGCAAACGCTCCGGAGGGTCGTATTCACAAATAACCCTCTCTGGAAAATCCTAAATTGTAGAATAGTTTGGCCATTCAAATGCTTTTTGATTAGATTTCTAGCGAGAAGTGTATATTGTACCTTTAGAATCCAGGTCCGGGTGGATGTGTAGGATCTACAGTTTGATAGATATTACGAAGATTATGTGAGGTCTCGCCAGGAGAACGTGTATATACTACGTCTTTCCCCTATTCATTTATATTGACGGCAGCTTCCATGTAAAGTTGGCGTCAACCCTCACGGGGTGAAAACAGTATTTCCGGTCTCAAAGTTTTCATAATAAAACCGGATATATTCCCTTCACTCTCAAATGATTACACAGTGATATCTGCATTACTCATCCACTAGAAAATATCAGTTTATCCTTGTAAATTACACAACGTTGATTGGTTTAAATTGTGTACAATGCTTTTGTGTTTTTAACCTTCGATTCAGAGAAACAAATAGTTTTTTGTTTAATTTAGGATAGCCGAAGACGCTACACTACCCATAATCCTCAGCTATCATTTGGGACAACAACATCCGCTTTGCTTGACAAACCCCGTGATTAGTTCTCAAGCTCTGTGAATGGATGTTGGAGTGGCAGTGTGCCAAGGTTAAGCCAAGCTTCAAACAGCACTTTGAAATGGAATGAAACCATGGCAGACTATACAAAACTGGATTAGAACGGGTTAAGATAAGATATACTTTATCGATCCCAAGTTGGGAAATGTTTTTGTTACAGTAGCATGTACAACATGCAATTTATTGTTAATTTGTAATTCTACTCCACTACAATTCAGAGGTTAAACTGGTATTTTTACTCCACTACATGTATTTTAGTTACTTTGTATATTCTGATTAATGATGTGGAATATAAACAACCCTTAAATCAGACTTTAGTTACACCTGAGTAAAATTCAGGGGAGGTGATTGTCAAGTGCCAAAATAAACTATGCAATATATTAGACGTTAAGTACTTTGTCAGACTTAATGTTTATCTCTAGATACCCCCAAGGTTTTTTTCAAAAGAAGACCTTGAAGGTGGGGTAGGTAATTTTGGAGAAACCAGATCGAGTGCGCTAGAATTTGAAAATACACAACCGGAAAAAATCTGCCACTTCCTTACAGAGCCCCTCCTCCAACACACGCGCTCATGACCAATGAGGGCACGAGATACGTTTGTGCACAGATGGAAGGCTGAAAGGCAGGTAGGCCATCCAATCATTTTAGCTAGCCCGGCTAAAATGATTGGTCGTGCTTTTTACAGTACTTCGGCTTCCACTGATGAAATGTTGTTATGGATTTTTTGTCAAAGCACTTCAGATATTCATTGCTATCGGGATGTTAAGAGCATTCCACGGAATATAACAAAAAGTGTATCTCGAGCCGGTTTCTCAAAGCTACGCGTGAACGCGGACACGGAGGGGTAGGGTGTAGGGGGCGGTTTGGGAATGGGCCTAAGAAGCAGTTTCTTACGGCGCGACGTCGTTGCAGTAAATTAAAGGGTGTTTCATGTTGCCGTTGCTGTGGACCTTCTTAATCTACCTTCTTTGGGGGCCCCCTTCTGGTCCAAGCACTTGCCTGCCTTGCTTGTCGGCAAATGGCGCCCCTGTATACACACACACATCCAATACATACATACAGTATGATGGCTTGAATTAGTGGGATAAATGGCACTGTTTCTCTGTAGCCAATGACTTGAACCTCGGCAAAAAAGGCATTAGAAGCATTAGAAAGTCAAGGTAAACTTGCTGTTAACTTGCGTTCTGCAATGCGTGTCACGCTCGCGCACACAAGTAAATATATATGCCCGTTCATTCTCACAACGCGTCAGACTCAAGAAAATATACATTAATTTACATCAGAATCAGAACGTTTTTATTTTGTATAATTTTTCTTTTTTAATAATGGGACACAGGGTTCGGTCCGGATTGATTTGCAGTTGGGTCCGGATTCGGACCTTGGTCCGGAGTTTGAGAAGCCCTGATGTATAACATCTGAAGATGTGTATTTGTATTCATGTTTTCACAACATTTTACAGGATATTGCTATATTATTTCACATATTGTAGTTCTACACATTAATATCTGAGGTATATCCACCATTTAATGGTAAGCTATTGAAATTGTGATTCCATAGATGTGTCTCCCATCACCCAAATCCCATGACTATTCTCTCAACTCAGTATTTACATTCTTTAATTCAAAGAAAATCAGTAATATCTTTAAAAACTACAAGTCCTTTTCTCTCAGCTGTGCACCGTTATGGTGTAAATATAACCTATCTACGAATTAGATCAAATGTCAAAGTCAGCCGAATTACTATTGATACTGCAAGGAGACGTATTGTGTGAAGAGAAATTGAAGATGTTGTTTAATTGCTGATATATTTATGATCCACGTCACATATTCATGTTTCGGTGGCAGTTCTTCCAGTTTGTCCAAAGGTTTTCTAATCAGGGCTCTATACTGTACATAAAGAACTATGGCAAATGTGTAATATTTAATGCAGCCAAACCGTGTATTACAATGCCGTTATGTGATGACTTTCAAAGAGAAAAGCAATTACACACGGAATAAAGTATTTAAAAAATCTTTTTTCCGGATTTCACATCGCATAAACACCATATCCCAACGTGCATTGCGGCTAAAACATCCAATCACCGAGCTTCAACGATAGCTGAGGATTATGGGTAGTTTGATGTTTTAGCCTATCAAGACCTCTGAAAAAGAAATGTGTCTCTCAGAATCGAAAGGGAAACATCTATGGGAAAAACACAAAAGCAGTGTACACAATTTAAACCAATTAATGTTGTGTAATTAACAAGGATACACTGATGTATTTTAGTGGATGAGTATGGCAGATATCACTGTTAAATCATTTGTCAGTGCGGGGAATACGGTTTTATTATGAAAACCTCGAGACCGGAAATACTATTTTCACCCGGTGAGGGTTGACGCCAACTTTTCATAGGGGGAAAAGACATACACGTTCTCCTTGGCGAGACCTCAAATAATCTTCATCAAACTATAGATTATACACGTCCAATGGGCGTGGATTCTAAAAGTACAATATACACTTCTCATGAGAAATCTAATCAAAATGCTTTTTAATGGCCAAACTATACTACAATTTAGGATTTTCCAGAGAGGGTTATTTGTGAATAAATGACCCTTCGGAGCGTTGCAATTGTCGCATATTGTTGTTTCTTACACGACCACTAGAGGTGCTAAACCTTCAAACGTGACTATACTGTAGGTCGTAATAAGCTGCTCGTATGAGTTGGAGGACTTGTTGTATTTTACTGGAGCAGTCCAGAAAAGCAGTGAACAGAGTTGGTGAAGCGACCTAAATCAGACACTTATTGTTGAAGGGGAATGTAATACTTTATTTTGGTATTGAGGTAGTTCAAGGGTAAGATCACCAAATTAAAAAAGAAAATACTATTTTCTATTGTTTAGGTTTATTGTAGCTTAGATTCGTTTTTTAACACAAAAAAACACACGTTTGTAGGAATGTAATCTTTTTTAGCAACCTTCATCTACAAAGATAATATCACATTTGAACTACATCATCTACGGTCTTCACTACAATCAGATTTTGTTTGAATCCTTTATCGACAAAAAGTCACATGACTTAAACTGGGCTCTAGTCATGCATCTAATGACTAAATTAGAGGTACTAAAAAGATGTAATGCACGTTAAAATGATTTGCTATTCTAGAAATAAACTGAAAACATTTACACTGTTTAAAAATGTAAGTATTGTTATATCAAATACAACACAATTATTCTTGTACAAGGAAACATAATGATTTGTTAACGTAACAGCCCAGATGTAGCCTCTGACCAAGTACAGTGCCATTTGCCATTGCACTTTCTGCGTCCTTCAACTCTGTTGTTGCGTACTCAGGCTAAAGGCCTAGGGCACAGTTGGCCAGATGTTGCAGCAGCTGGACATGATCCCCCTATCAAAAGGTGTTGGACATGTCAGCCAGGGGCAGAGCCCTCCACCAGTTTGATGTGTTGCACGTATGTCTGTATCCATTAACCAGGAATGTGAGGCTTTATCAACAGCAGTTATGGTGCTGGACCTAGGAAGGTAGGCATGCCGTTATTACATCCAAACATCAATGTACCTATAAGGGGCTTCAGTTTGATTAAAAACTCACAAGCATATTTCTTCTGTTTCCTGTGTTGGCATATAATAATAATAATAATAATAACTTGGAATTGTATAGCGTCTTTCATGAGACCCAAGGTCGCTTTACAAGTTAGAACAGGAGAGAAACCAAACATAACAAACATAGCAAAAGGCAGTCAGACGAACAGTTATACAGACAAAACAACAAATAGATTTGGGGCCAAAGGCCTTGGCAGACAGATGGGACTTGAGGGCCCTTTTGAAGGCGTCAAGCGTGGGTATGCTGTGGATCTCCGCAGGGAGAGCGTTCCAGAGATTGGGGCTGTCAAACTGAAGGGGTGTTAACAGCTCTTAACATCCCGATGAAAAACAGGGAGCCAGCTAGCAGCTAGCAACATTAGCCTAGTAGAAACCGGACCCCGAACCCCAGCAGCGGTGATGGAAAACACCCCAGTTGAGATGGCAGGACTGAGGGAGGGTTTGTTGATAGTCCTGGAAGTCCAGTCAGGGTATTCCGGAGCGGGGATTCCACGGATAGCAGAGCATGACGGTGAGCTTGTTTAGCTCATGGCAGGACGGCAGAGGCTAGGAGCTAAACAGCACCCAAACATAATCGGTTGAGCAACGGAGATGGCAGAAACACAAAACCAGAGCAGAACAATCTTTTCGCTGTGTATGTGAAAAATAATTGACGGCAGGAAGTGATGGACACGAAGGCAAGAAGAGCGGCGAAAAACACGCCAGCGTTCCCTCTAGCCAACTTCCGGTCGTATTGATATCAAACATCTCATGCTGATCCAGCACATAACTACACCATATCAAAGTCCTTTTAAACTATCTGCACACACTAGATATTTGAATTAGTCAGGCCCGGTGGCAAACTGGCCATCTGGCTACAGTGGGAGTTTTCCCAGAGGGCCGTGGACCTGTGGGCGAGCGATGAGTCCAGCAACACCAACGAGTTAAAAACAGTTCCACACCGTCAGCAGGGGGGTGGCCAGTTGGCTCAAGAGGCATGTCTCTGTGGGGGTCAGCATTGTGTGACATATCATGAGTCCATCTTTACTTTATATGCTGAGCCATTAACAGGCAGATCTGGCTGCGTTGTGCATTCATGGCAGCTGACCTATCAAATGAATATGGAAATGAAGATGAACAAAAAACAAGCTGCAGGTCAGAAGAGAACCAAAGTCACAGATTGATCAATTTATTCTGTCAGATCACAACTGATGCTGCACCACATGTTGGTTCTGTTCCGCAGTGTGCAGCTGCATCAGTTTGTCAGATCAAACATTGGGATCTCATTTGATGGTGGAGTTACAGAGGGGACATTTGCAGGCAGATCGCATGGACTCATCACAACATATGTCAAATACTAACTTGTTGAGTTTGTTTCTCTTGTGGGTGAACGTTGAGTTCTTTTTTCTTCCTTTTTTTAAATGTATCATCTGGTACTTAATGCCATTTTAGCCATCCACAGAAAATCAATGCTTTCCAATGTTAGACCATTCTATTTGATGTGCTTTTCAGGAGATAATTGGGGGATAAGCAGACATGTTTCACTTGTTGTTGCTGGATCTTTGTGCAGACAGACTGATAATCCTTTGTGTTGCTTTTGCATCGACAGCAGACATCTAGAGAGGAGGGTAGAACGCGGACTGGACATTTAGAGCTCCACTTCCTGGATGTTTGCAGTGCAGTTCTGCGGGAGCAGGCGGAGTGATATGAATAAATAATGGTCCTGCTGGTGCTAACAGCAGGCTTTTCTTAATTTGAAGGGGCTTTCTAAGCCCCCTGTTTAATGTAGTTTTTTTTAAGATAACAGC
The DNA here is from genome assembly GCA_036324585.1 of Champsocephalus esox. Lineage (NCBI taxonomy): Eukaryota > Metazoa > Chordata > Actinopteri > Perciformes > Channichthyidae > Champsocephalus > Champsocephalus esox. The sequence goes on from CM070490.1 coordinate 33,961,845, forward strand.
ATAACAATATGAAAGTGGCACATAAATCTACTTGTATTTTCCTGTATTGCATTACACTGTATGTATTACAGGTGTAGAAAGCAATGGATGCTGTCTGTCTGCTCCCACCCCCCCTCTTTCCTTTTCTTTCTCCCCTCGCTCACTATCTGAATTACAATGTTTCCCTTGGAACATTCCTCTGGTACAGAAATGAAGACATCTTGAGCTCAACTTCAAACATGCTGCTCAGTAAACAGCCACTGTGGAGAAAGTGTTTCATCTGTGCCTCTGGGATATTATTAAGCTTTTGTGGTAGCAGACTGCAGAGGAGCAGAATGAGAGCTCCTGTCTTTACCCCCCACTCCAGTGACAACATCCGGTGACTACAATATCTGAGACACTGTTGTAGCGAATCAAGCTAAATTAAACTTTACGAAATTAAAAAACGTTTACATTTTAGTCTGTGTACCTTTGTTCCCATTGTGTTTCTTTCTTGAACGAGTGAACAGAAAAGCGAAACTGTTACAATGTTTTCCATGTTCAGACATAGACACATTGCTTGGTGTTCTATCAGATGTACAGCGCTCAGTAACATGGTTGTGATCTCAATGTGTGGCTTCGTCGTTTTCATTGTGATCGCAATCAACTGGCCTAAATTCACCTGTCCCTTTGATATTAAAGCTAACATCGTTTCTCCAATCTGATACTGTAGTGCTTCAATGCAAGTGTATTTTATTTTGAAATAACTTCCGAGATTGTCGCCCCACCCCACGCCCCGATGATCATTTGACAATTTAGTCAGATAAAAAGCATCGCAGACGCTGTTCAGGTTTAAAAGAGAAACATTTTTTTTTCGCTTTTCTGTTTACTCGTTCAAGAAAGAAAAACAATTGAAACGTTAAATATAAATGATGTGGACAACTCTAATAATATAAAGTAATGTTTCCATCTGTATGTCATTGTTTAGTACAGTGTGTATAAGGAAAGGAGAGAGCTGTTTCTGCATTTATCAACCTCTGCTGTAATGAGAGCTTTAGTACCTTAGACATGAATTGTCTGTTTTCTTATACACTTACAGTCTCTTCACAACGTGTGTGTGTGTGTGTGTGTGTGTGTGTGTGTGTGTGTGTGTGTGTGTGTGTGTGTGTGTGTTAGCTTAAGCACATTTTGGTCGTCTATAATACAGTCTTAGATGAATGTCACTCAGATCGTATTGTATGGCCTATTTATATGTTGTAATATATATGCTGGATTGTTGGTATAGGAAAAGGTATATACTGTATGTACCACAAATAACAAAGTGTAGGTCTATTTCTTCTGATTAGATTTGTAAAATCATACAGGGATATGTTCAACCCGTCTGATGCCAGAGAAAATGTATTTTTCACTCTCTGTTTATACTTTGAAGTGTTATATTCCAACAGTTTAAGGGCCGATATTTATTTACGATATTTTCTTCTCCGCAGTTTCCTAGAATATTGTATCAGTATATTCTGTGTGATGAGACAAACAGCTCATCTATACATGATTCAAAGCGTGATGTGGCCTTCTAAGTGGGTTGATCTACCTTTCAGTACCTTGGTGTATTGTACTGAAACCATTATGGCAGCATCTCGGTGAAAGAAGGGGAAAAAGAACGAGAATGCTTAATATATTTATCGCAGCAGATATTTATTTTCACACTGTCTGCCTGTAAATCAGGACTAGAAAAGCAATTCAGAGGAACGGTTAATAATAGATGGGGAAAATGGAAAATGCACAGATCGTGACCAATGTGATTTTGAGACGTACCAACACGTACAGTACGGGTCTACATGACAAATGATTTATCAGGGAACAAAGACCATAAATCCTCTAGTTGTTTCAACATTAGTATGTCTGCGAGAAGACACTGCTGCACTGCATTTAACTCACTCTACCTGCTGTGGACATCTTCATTAGGAGCTGATCATCATTATGGGATATTAATGCTTGTACTTCTGTCAATCAGGTCTCAGTGCTGATGTACACTAGTTCAACATATTTCACATAACTGTATTAGGATTGTTTAAAGGTCGCCTATTATACTGTTTTTCATCAATATATTACAGGTCTCAGATAAATACAAAACATGTCTCTGAAGTGTTTGGCTGAAACACCAAACAGATCATTGCAGCATCCCATAATCTCCTCTGTTTCAGCCCTGTTTCAAAAGTGCTGATTCTCTGTCTGTTACTTTAGATGAAAATAAGGAGCCCCTCCCCACGCCCCTCTGAGAGAGATTTGGTTAAAAAGAACACAATAGTGCTCTAGGAGGAGATTCAGGTGATAAGGGGGGGGCAGGGCCGGACTGGGACAATAAGTCAGGCCGGGAATTATACACCCAGCCTGGCCACTACCAGTTTTTATTTTGCGCCATTTTGCTGGAGTTATTTCTCAATATTTGCAGTGTTGCTGCCCATAGTGATACCACGTAGCTTAAATATACTACCCCAAAATAAACATATGGACATTGTAGAGGAAACTTCTGTGTAGCAATGTATCACCGACTCATGAAAGACACACAGGACGAGCAGGAGTTCTGATGTCAAACACTGAGATTTAATACAAATATCGGCCGGAGAATTCACATCACAAGTCACACAGTGAAAGGTTTCTGACTGCACGGGTGGGTTGCCATGTCAAATCTGAATCCGCCTCTCATCCTAATAGACCTTTTAACCAGCTTACAGGGAGTCAACTCCCACATTGGGGAAGGCATCTGTGTCCACCTGGAAGCAATGAATTATCTTTATCTGACTCTAGGGCTCTTATGACCGAGAGTTGACCGGTCATTAAATTGGTAAGGTCAGCCACAGTTGACCGTTCCCCTTCCTTAAGACAGAAACCAGACTTCGGCTTGGTCATAAAACGTCAACAGGCTGAAAGGTCAAATATCTTAGTAAAGCTACAATTATTCCCTTACAGACATGGATTACTATTTAAAAAAATGTGAAAATATATTTAGGAACCTATTCATGTGAACATATTTTAAGTGGGGGTGGACCTGAAATTCTCTAGGGGGGTCCGGGGGCATGCTCCCCCGGTAAGATATGTTTTAAAATGTTGGAGTTAAATTCATCAATCTGGTGCACTTTGAGGGGGACATAAAGAGACTAGATCTATGGAAACACCCATATGAAACATAACTGTATACATTTAAATAATCATAAGAACATGACCATAACCAATAACATACCATATCCAATATGAAAAAACATTGAAACTTGCATATTTATTTGTTTTTGGCTCATTTATAGTTGTGAGTGTGTCTGTGCTCCTGTCTCCCACCTGCTCCTCTTTGAGGAAGCAGCAAGGACTAGTTTTAGCTCTCAACAAGTTTTAAGAGTTTATCTTAAGCCTTTTTTCACCAAGTACATTTTTTTTCATTATTATTCATGCATATTTTACTAATCACTCCCCCCTCAAATGGAAATATGTGTTTATAATGGTGACCAAACCGTTTGAGACCCAATGAGATAACTTAGACAAAGTTAACTATCTAAACTCTCAGAGAGTCCTTTACCTCACCTGAGCTGTAGTTATCAGCCTCTCAGTTTGACAGCAGTGGACCCTCCTCCTCCTTCTATCCATTAGCACAGCTAGCTAGTACCAGATGCTAACAACATCAATACAAGTAACCGGTGCGTGCGCTCTATCTCTCTCGCTCGCGCCACACATAATGTACACACACACCATCCTGAGCTTGAATGACACACAGAGACCAATCGAGGGCTTTAGTGTATGGTCGGCAGGCCACATCATGTAGACAGCCAGTCACCCTCTGTGAGGCAGAGTCAGACCCACATTTGCGCAGCGTTGCGTTGACAATACATACATTAAAAAAAAATCCTCAGGCCAGCAGGCCACTTAGCAGACCAGGCCATCGGGAAACCTCCCGGTCCTCTCGATGGCCAGTCCGGGCCTGGTGGGGGGTGTTACCTTGGTTGGTTATTGGCTAATGGTAACACAACCCAAAAGAACATTATGACATCACAAAGTAGCACAAATCTGAGTCAGTCAGTCAGGTTTTTATATAAATGGATCAGGACAAAAAGTGAGTGAATCTTTTTTCCTGAAACTTTCAGAATCTCTTTACACAGAGTGGACACATGTTTATGTATAACATACATGAACAAGTGGATATTGCATAATAGGTGACCTTTAAAGCAATAATATTAAGTTTAAATAGGTTCAACTTAATAATGTTTATTTTGTTATCAGTGTGAACAGGAGACAGAGAGTGGTGAATTGTATGAGAATGCCTAACCTAGACACACGTTGAATAATGTATTCCCTTCAACACATCTGAGACTGTGGTCATGTTTGCCGTGCAGCAGATGTCACTCCTTCACTCCTCCTGTCAGTGGAAGGTCTTCATTAAGAGTTTCAAAGGTGGGCCCTCTGGCAAAGCACCAACAGCCAGCAGCAGTAACAGAAGCACATCAACAGTGTGGATAAAACAAGATAACCCCTCGTTTTCTAGCACCATATTACCATATCCTCTATTATTCATGCAGTGCTGGTTCACATTGTGCACCTTTAACATTGTTTTAGAGACTGGATGTGTCCTGTGCAGGTACGTGAACTCACTGAATAAAATATTCTTCTGGTTTCAAGGGAGACTTTGGATTGTTTGCTGTACAGAGGCTGTTATGGAGGAAATGGGTAGAAAATAAGGAATATGTTTAAAGAACCAAGCCTGTTTTGTAATATGTAAATTACCCGTCTTTAAAAGCACAGCAACCTTAAAGGACATCCTGCCTTTAAAGAGTTAGTATACCTACTGCTCATGAGTCGATTAAGAAAAGGAGGGCAACACTATTTTTAAGTGGGGATAAGTCAAGAAGAATAAGACTACATGGTTACAACCACACTACCAGCCCCTGGAGGCTGAAATGTTTATTTCTTGAAGCCTATGATATATCACTTAGATTGAACCCCAAAACCATATCACAAAATGATTAAACAACAAGAAACACCATATCAGTAGGGAACACATAGCAAGGCTCGCGAGAGAGACAGCCCTCTTGCTCGCCCTCTTGCTCGCTCGCGGGAGTGTCAGCCTCGCGGAGTCTGTATATGCGCGTGAATAATTTCTGGCACGTTGGGGCGGAGCCACTGGACTTTGATTGACAGCTGCAAGGAAGCCTGGAGTTGCCAGGTTTGATAAATGCCTGAACTACCAAGAGCCGAGGAGCAGAGTCCTGCACGGGTCTGATTTTTAAGACCCGCTCCCGGCCCCCCCCGCGACGTGCAATACCGAACCCGCCCCGCTACCTGCACATATTGCCAATTAGTTCCGCAACCCGACATGACCCGTCGGCACAAGATCCGCAACCCGACCCGAACCCGCATATATATGAGCAGTGAAAACGTGCAATTATTAACACACACACAGTTGCATATTTGTCTCAAAAAGCGTGGGATGTTGGTTCATTTCTCCATCTGGGATGACACCAAAAGCCTCCCAGATGTTGGATTTCGCTCTTGAGGAAGTGTTATTGAAAATGCTGTATTCTCTGCTAGAGAGCTTCACCTCAGACATTTCGAATGTGGCGCACTCAGCAGCAGATTGATACGCTGCAGAGGTTATGATTATGCGCGGTCCCGCGTGGGAGAGGTCTGAGGATTTAAACATTAAACTAAATTATTATTATTTTAATATATTTATTATGCGACCCGCATCATCTTTGAAAAAAGTGTTTGAAAAAATACCACCCGCGAATCTCCTTTTTTGCAGGTCACCCGTCGGGTACCCGACCCGATGCATGACTCTGCCGAGGAGTGACAGCTGCAAGAGATTGAATGGTAAAGTTGTCCATAAAAAACTATTATATTCGTAAATTGTACAGCTAATATATATATATATATATATATATACTATAGTAATACTATAATTCATTTATAGTTCATTTCGTAAGGGAGGTGCATACAGCAGACAGCAGTTTGACAGAAACAGCCCACTCAAAAATATATTGTTTTATATAAAATTCATTAAGATATATCTTAAGGAAGTGTGCCGGACTCTGAGGAAAATATTTGTTGTGGCCAAATGGCGGTACTACACCTCCGTTTGATTGCCAGGCCCAGAAACACTTTTTCCCATTGACTTACATTGGGAAAGAGTGGTCTGTAAATCGTTGGATAATTGTTTTTAAACTAAATAAACTACCCAGTATGAATATTTGTATAGCCCATATTAAAAACATTCGGTCCTCAAGTTCTAAAATGTGCTAATAACGTTATTCTGAGAGTTATTGCCCTCTGCATTATGAACGTGCATCTAACCCACGGGACCGTGCCGCCCGGCACGTTCAAGTTACGTGTTCAGTACTACATGAGATGTACCTTTTACCCATGGATGCACAATAACAACGGACCATATCGCCTTACTGCCAGCCCACGGAGCTGTAATAATGGATATATTGCACATGTTTGCTGTAATTCATAATTTGTAAAATATTATACTACATGGGCTGTATGATGTAAATATTGTACCGTAAATATTGTATTAAATAAAGTGAATATTACCGACGTAGATTAACGTCCCTGTAGCTTCTTATTGCACTTGCAATATACCATTAAAGGTGGGGTAGGTAATTTTGGAGAAACCAGCTGGAGTGCGCTAGAATTTGAAAATACACAGCCGGAAAAAATCTGCCACATCCTTACAGAGCCCCTCCTCCAACACACAGGAATGCGCACATGACCAATGAGGGCACGAGATAAGTTTGTGCACAGATGGAAGGCTGAGAGGCAGGTAGGCCATCCAGTTACTTTAGCCGAGCCGGCTAAAATGATTGGTCGTACTTTTTACAGTACTACGGCTTCCACAGATGAACATTTTTTAATGTATCTGTTGTCAAAGCACTTCAGATATTCATTGCTATCGGGATGTTTAGAGCATTCCATGGAATATAACAACAAATGTATCTCGAGCCGGTTTCTCAAACTTACCTACCCCACCTTTAAAGCAGTTGAACGTAGCTGTTTGCTATTGCTATATAATACCACGCAGGGATAGGAGCGTACAACCTTTGCATGTGGGCACAACACGTTTTGACCCAGTTTGATTAATTTGCTATACCATATGATATCGCCCGGGGAAGTCCTCACACTTATATACATATATAAATAAAGATATACAATTCAAAGCTCTTATCAAATTAACAGTTGTATTAATTATAATTGTATATGTATACATACGCCCCTCCCTGCAGGCCAATCACGCAGGCTGCATGGGGCCCGCCTTGCGCAGGGTGCCCCGCCCAGAGGGCCTCAGCTGCTGTGCGCAGTTCTCCACTCAGTTCTCCGCGCACCCCCCGCGAGAGTGGGAGGTCACAAGGGGAGCACTTCTGTAACCCGACACCGTTGCAATGAATCGACATCTGACCAATCACGGCTTTGATACGGCCACTAGTGCAGGTGAAGAGATGTCGGTGAAAAGACAGTTTCAGTCCGTCGCAAGCAAGAGGAAAAAAAACTAAACATGAAGAAACTAGAGCATCACTCGAAGGTGGGTTATTGTATGAGTCAAATGTACAACTTGTGAATGTTGTATAAGTCAAATTGCCATATTAAAACATCAGCCGCAATTCACGACATGAAGAAGGCAGTCTCTGCAGCATATACTGTAGGCTAATGGAGATGCAGTTATTTCCAGCATTCTTTATTTACCATACATTCAAGTATGTTATGCCTTTTATCTGCTAATGTACAGGAGGAAGATAAACGGTCTGTCTAGTTGGCTTACATAACAGTTTAAAGTTTACAGCCTAAAAAACATGGAGCATTTTTTCCCCTTTAATTCATTTTTATGTCAATTTGCACATTTCATGGTGACGCTCAGCCTCTCCCCTTAACTCCTGCAGTCATTATCATGTCAACCACAACACAGAGAAATACTGATAGGAATGTGTGTGTAGTTGTTGATACATTGCTGACAGAGGGAACTAGAATACAGATTTAAGAAATATCAGTTTTTGAGCATGTCATAAGCATGTTTTGTCTTGACTATATTACAACTATATTATAATAAAATAATATAGAATTTAAATTATTGAATTGATTATTATTATTATTAGTAGAAGTAGTTTATTTGCATTAATTATATTTGAATCTTTTTGAGGCTAGTATTTGGCAGGGAATGCAGAATTCACATGTAAACGCATACTGAACGACATACATGCACATTTACCATTTACCTCACTGTATACAAAAGTAACTGTGTTGATAACAATAATGAACAGGAATTAGATTTGCAAAGTAACCTACTTTGTTTCCAAAAAAAAATGTCACTCCTCTCGGTTGGGGGGGGGGTGGGGCTCAGCTCACAATGTCGCTTGGGGCCCCAAGATGGCCAGGGGCGGCCCTGTAGACATATATGTATACAGTATAGCCTGTGTGTTGTATATTTATATACACAAAGGAACAACCTTTGTTGTCAAAAAACAAATAACAAGTTGTATTGTAGTGTTTATTTTTGTGTTGTTTCATGCTTATCCACATTTTGATTTCAGAGCACAGGACAGGAGAATGCTGGGCACAACATACATTTTAACAGTGAAGCTGGCAATGCTGAACAAAACCATCTAGTTATAATATGTATTCAGCTGAAAAAGTCAAAGCTCTACGAACATTTCCAGAGCATCTTATCGTCATTCACGTTCTTGCGAAACACATGAAGTCTTTCAAAGACGGCGAAGTTGTGAAAGAAGCATTCCTGGAGGCTGCGCTTTTTGGGGGACAGTAAAAATAACAGTAGCATTTCAACAGGTTTTTGATATAATAAAAACTCAAGTTGGATACCGTTATTAATCAGCTGTACGTTTTAGTTTGTTTGAACTTATTCATTATAATTATTGTACAAAATGGTATAAGAATGCAAACTTAAATTGATTATAGTCTATTATCAATTCAGGTTAAGAAACTAGTGTTGCTTGCATCCTATTTTAAAGGCATTTTTATACTCTACTAAAATGCAACAAAAAAAGGGTTTGATTCTATTAATTGTGTCTTTTTTATTGCACTTTGGCAGCAGATTCCTGTGTAGCTTCAGATCTGAGTTGTCTTATTAGTAAGCCTAATTTATACTTTTGTAGGAACACTATTTTTATATAATGGCAAAGAAAGGGTTCAGAGTCTTTTCTTTTCTTCCTGTGTCATATGTGGCAGCACTGTTCAATGTTTCTTGAAAACATTACCCACTGTAGTGACGTGTGAATAAACTCCAACTCTGTATCAACAACACGTGTAGATTAGAAAGAGGTAAGATAAAGGATCTGCAGTATTTTATGAAGTATTCATCGTACAAAGGTCAGTTTTAAACAAGTAGAAGTGTGTATTTACCTGGTAGTAGGCTGTCACTAATGGCTACGCCTCTCTATTTGGACTGGTAGATCTCGGCAGACTGGCAACTCTAAAAGTAGCTCTCGGTTCAAAAAAGGTTGGGTACCCCTGCACTAGATCCTGTTACATCCTGTAACTTAGCCTAATTACTAGCTAGCCGCTAGCTGCTAACTGCAGCCGCCGCCTCGTTAATATCAAATCCATCATAACAATCCAGTACCATGCTGTCATGAACACGCGGTGCTGTTACGTTTACAAATGGAGGTGCTTGATGTGAACCAGCCTTTTGGGAGGCGTGGTTAAAGTTGTGCATGCTCTATGAGCGCACATATGGGTTGTCACAATCTGTCTCTATGGTGTCTTGTCTAGATCTATTTTTGGTTTTCTGTCTGCGTTTTGTCCTGTTTAAATCTGTCTGTGGTTCCCTGTCGTTAGTTTCCCTGGTGTGTCTAATTTACCCGATTGTGTTCACCTGGTGCCCCCATGTTTTCTCCTCCCTCCTCACCTGTGTCTTGTTTGTATGATTAGTCTTGTGTGTATTTAAGTTGTGGTTTTTCTGTCTGTCTTTGTCGGTTCGTCTTTTGTTGGTGACTGAGTTCACCGGTGAGTGTTCTGTTTTGTCTGTTAGTTTCATTATCCTTGAAATAAAGGTTTATCAGAGTTATCTGCATTTGGGTCCTGCTTCCTTCACTCAACCGTGACAGTACGAACCGACCAGAAATGGACCCAGCAGATGATCCTTTTGAGGTGGAACTACAACATTTTTCCTTTTATTTGGCTTGCTGCTATGATTGGTGGAAGGGAGCGTCCAGTGTTCTGCAGAAGGAGGCCGCTCTGGTAGAGGCGCACCAGTTGGCTATGGAGAAACCAGACTTGGTGAAATTCTTACCTGGCTGGATTTTGAACTTCCTCTGGGTGTGTAATTTCCAGCCTGCTGACTACAAACGTCTCGGTGTGTTCCGTCTGGAGTCAACCCATGCTTCTGCCCCAGTTCCTGCTCCTGTCCAGGAGTCGTATTCTGGAACTCGTCTGGCTTATGGAGGTCCACGGAGTATTCAGGCGGCTGCTAAGAGGAGTCGCAAGGCCAAGCTAGCAGCCCGAGCCCCAAGAGCCATGGTTCCAGCCCCAGTCCTGAACCCAGCAACCATGGTTCCAGCTCTGGTTCCAGATCCAGCAGCCATGGTTCGGGCTCCAGTACTGGTCCCAGAAGCCATGGTTCCGGCAACAGAACTGGCCGACACAGCCATGGTTGCAGCCTCAGTCCTGGCCCCAACAGCCATGGTTTCGACTCCAGCCCCTCGTCTCCGGCCGACGCCAGCTCCCCGTGTCCTGTCGGCGTACCGGCCGACTCCAGCACCTCGTCTCCTGCTGGCTCTCCAGCCGACGCCAGCTCCCCGAGTCCTGTCAGCATACCGGCCGACTCCAGCACCTCGTCTCCTGCTGGCTCTCCAGCCGACGCCAGCTCCCCGAGTCCAGTCAGCATACCGGCCGACTCCAGCCCCCCGTGTTCTGTTGGCGAACCAACTCTCTCAAGTCACCCCTCCAGTTCCCTCTCGAGTCTCCCCTCGAGTTACCTCTCAAGTCCCCTCTCGAGTCTCCTCTCGAGTCCCCTCTCGAGTCTACTTTCAAGTCACCCCTCCAGTTCCCTCTCGAGTCCCCTCTCGAGTTCCCTCTCGAGCTACCTCTCGAGTCACCTCTCGAGTTCCCTCTCGAGCTACCTCTCGAGTCCCCCCTCCAGTCCCCTCCCGAGTCTCCTCTCGAGTCCCCCCTCCAGTTCCCTCTCGAGTCTCCTCTCGAGTCCCCCCTCCAGTTCCCTCTCGAGTCTCCTCTCGAGTCCCCCCTCCAGTTCCTTCTCGAGTCCCCTCTCGAGTCCCCTCTCGAGTCCCCTCTCAAGTTCCCTCTCGAGTCTCCTCTCCAGTCACCTCTCGAGTTCCCACTCAAGTCCCTACTCCTGCCCCGTTGGAGGTTTCGCTTGGGACCCTGCCAGCTCCTTGTACTGTCCCGTTGGGGGTCCCGCCGACTACTCTCCTGCCGGGGGTCCTGCCAATCCTATGTCCTGTGCCGTTGGAGGCCCCGCCGACTACTCTCCTGCCGGGGGTCCTGCCAATCCTATGTCCTGTGCCGTTGGAGGCCCCGCCGACTACTCTCCTGCCGGGGGTCCTGCCAACCCTGTGTCCTGTCTCGTTGGAGGCCCCGCCGACTACTCTCCTGCCGGGGGTCCTACCAACCCTTTGTCCTGTCTCGTTGGAGGTCCCGCCGTCAACTCTCCTGCCGGGGGTCCTGCCAATCCTATGTCCTATGCCGTTGGAGGCCCCGCCGACTACTCTTCTGCCGGGGGTCCTGCCAGCCCTATGTCCTGTGCCGTTGGAGGTCCCACCGACTACTCTTCTTCTGGGGGTCCTGCCAACCCTATGTCCTGTGCCGTTGGAGGTCCCGACGACTGCTCTCCTGCCGGGGGTCCTGCCAACCCTGTGTCCTGTCCCGTTGGAGGCCCCGCCGACTACTCTTCTGTTGGGGGTCCTGCCAGCCCTATGTCCTTTTCCGTTGGAGGACCCGCTGAGAGTCCTGCCAATCCCATGTCTTGTTCCATTGGAGGTCCCGCCGTTACCTGTCTCGTCGGGGGTCCTGCCAACTCCTGGTCCTCTTCCGTGGGGGATCCTGCTGAAGCCTGTCCCACCGGCTCTGGTTCCTGTCCGGCCGATACCGGGTCCTGCCCGGCCTCCGGAGCTGTCCCGTCAGCGCCTTCCTGCCCGGCCTCCGGAGCTGTCCCGTCAGCGCCTTCCTGCCCGGCCTCCGGAGCTGTCCCGTCAGCGCCTTCCTGCTCGGCCTCCGGAGCTGTCTGGTCTTCGCCCTCGAGCCCGGCCCCCTGAGAGCCGCGGTCTTCGCCTTCGAGCCAGGCCCCCTGAGAGCCGTGGTCTTCGCCTTCGAGCCCGGCCCCCTGAGTGCCACGGTCTTCGCTCTCATGCTCGGCCCCCTGAGTTTGCCCGCTGTGGTCTTCGCCCCTCCATGGACTCTACCTTGCCCCCGGGCCGTCCGCCCGAGAACCCCTCCTTGAACTCTGCCTTGCCCCCGGGCCGTCCGCCCGAGATCCCTTCCTGGTCCTCTGCTGTGCTCCTTGGTGGTCAGCTCAGTCCCGTCCTCCTGACCCCCTCCACCCACCCTGGTGGCCTAGTGATACGTCCCTCCGCTGGACCCCCTCCACCCACCCTGCTTGAGGTTTTGGACTTTTGTGGGGGTTTTTTGGGACGTCTGGGATCCGTCTCTTGAGGGGGGGGTACTGTCACGATCTGTCTCTATGGTGTCTTGTCTAGATCTATTTTTGGTTTTCTGTCTGCGTTTTGTCCTGTTTAAATCTGTCTGTGGTTCCCTGTCGTTAGTTTCCCTGGTGTGTCTAATTTACCCGATTGTGTTCACCTGGTGCCCCCATGTTTTCTCCTCCCTCCTCACCTGTGTCTTGTTTGTATGATTAGTCTTGTGTGTATTTAAGTTGTGGTTTTTCTGTCTGTCTTTGTCGGTTCGTCTTTTGTTGGTGACTGAGTTCACCGGTGAGTGTTCTGTTTTGTCTGTTAGTTTCATTATCCTTGAAATAAAGGTTTATCAGAGTTATCTGCATTTGGGTCCTGCTTCCTTCACTCAACCGTGACATGGGTACTTCTCAGGCATGTCGGGTAATCTGTGACGTTTCGCTCTCTCAAAAGTTGGCCCATTTTATATTCATGCGCCAATGAGCAGCTTTCATAGGAATGAATGAGGCCCCGCCTCCCACGCTGTATCCAGTTCTTATTATACATCCATGGAGCAGCTCCATGGTAACGGTGAACACTGCGGAGGAGAAGCGTTTCACAATGTCAACAGGCAGAAACTCAGTGTTTAATTTCTTCTTGATTCATCTACAATACTACTCACTCCACCTTAACAAACGATCCTCATGAAATTGGATCATGGATGCGAGCCAACTTCTTTGAAAGTGATGAATATGACCTCCCCTTCAAACACTTTGTCAATAAAATCCCCAAAAATGTACCTCGTCTATGTCCATCACTCTCCTCCTCTGCTGCAGAACATTTGATCCACGGCTAAATCACTTCCACTACTGCAACAGCATCCTTTACGGCACATCATTCAAAGTCTTGTGCAGAACTCTGCTGCTTGTTAATCCTCATTATTACTAGCAATAGACGTGTATTATTATTATTATTATTATTATTATTATTATTATTATTATTATTATTACTAGCAATAGACATATATTATTATTATTATTACTAGCAATGGAAGCATAAGAGCTCATGATTGCTTCTTGGAAACTCTATTATCCCCAGTGTGAGTATTTTAAGAAAATATATGTGTTGCAATGAATAGTGACTGTATAGTAGGTTAATGGTCTGAAATGATAGTACGCTGCATGTAATACACAGTTGACCGCCCACACATTGTTAAACTGCCCAACCCCCCCCCACTCTGCTCCCTCATGGAAAGCACTGGTTCTTGACAATGCTGTCAGCTGAGTCCATTACTCTATACGCCCATGACTACACTCAAACCCACCCCACTAAAACCATGGTTGACACAAATATGGTCGGACTTGAGGTGAGTCCTAAATAAAGCCAGTGTGGTGTTGAGCAAATGACCTGACATTGAAGACCACACAACTTCTGATAACGTATAAAAACTGCAAGGACTATTATAGAACTCTCTGAGTCCCTAGTACATTTGACTGTTGAGGTGCTGATGGGTGAATTTACGAAGTCGCAATGTATTATAAACCTCCAGTGTATAACTAGTCTAGAGTGGCCATAAGACTCCTCTAATTACTTTCATCATAGTGCATTAGACGGCATTATGTGTGTTTATGAGTGTAGTCATGACACATATTGACTGCATTGAAATCATTATAATGCCTTCATTATCTATAATACAAGATGAAACATGTGGCTGGAACAATTCCAATGACTAACAAGATTGCAATTGTTTAAATGTCGCTGATACATCAATAATTGCAAACAAATTCTAGAAATTGTTGAAAATGTACATCCTGTTTAAACACAATGATTTCATTACAAAAAGCTGCGAACAGACTGCCCTCTTTTAGAAAATAATATTGCTGATAGTGACTAATATCATATTATCCCAGAAAGAGCACTGCTCTCTTCTTCACAGCTCACACCTGGAAGCTGCTTGTCACCACGGTCTGATCTGCTTGCCACTTAGGATTAAGTGTCTTGCTTGAAGCAGGTGATGCTCTTTCACTTTTCCCACCTCGGTATTGAATTGGCACCTTTCCAGTCACCATTCTGATTCTCTAACCAGCGTGCCATGTTTGTCTCATTAAGACATCATATTTCCTTAGAAATGTGTCTTGCACATTCAGTGGCGGCGCCAGAGTATTTTTGTTGGGTAATCTATGGTAGGGCTAACCAGTGGCGAACCGTGTCTATCACAACTGGACCTTCTGTAGACAATATGATTGGTTGATCAAACTGTCAGTCCAAATGTACGCTCTCATTCAGTGCAATGGCCAGAGCATTCTATCAAGGATGTAGAATACTTTGGTCGAAGGATATTCTACCCAGAGAAACAAAAATCTAATGTGGCGAAGTCACGCCTATCTACTTCCGGTCCATGGGACCTTATTTCGGAAAAATAATGTACAATGGCAATGGAGAGAGAAAACGTATCTTTCCATCCGTTGTAATTGTGCCATGAATGACACATATGATGTTTGTCAATCTTAAAAAATAATTTCCATGTAAAAAAAGTCAGTTTGTCTGTTAAAATATAAGACGATGAAAAATACGCAACTAGAAAGACTACAAATCCCAGAGTCGCGTAAGTGATGTCACAATTGTTTTCCACCACTGAGATAGCTAAGATCAGCACCATATAGATATAATCTATCTATATGGCGCTGGCTAAGATAAGATAACTTTAACAAGATGCCTGTGTGCTTAGTACCAGGTTGTTATCCAACCCAGTCTCACGGCATTTCGTGTTCACCATCACGATTTGCCCCTTTTTTTCGTGTTGCACAGGACGATTTTAAAAGCAATGCATTTCTACCGGTAACGTGTTTCGTGCCTGCAGGCTGCAGCACGTCTTTTTCTCCGGTCGGGTCGTGGAAGACCGGAAGCTGTGTGGTTCATAAAAACATGTTCTTACTCAATATCAAGCCACAATTATTGCTTTTATATTAAATCGTATAATTTCGGACTTTTGTTGCTGTCTGTGAGGAAAATAAATGGGGCTCAGAGCCTCAGGATACTGAAATCTGTATTCTTTAATATTCTTTTCCTTCTAATTTGTAATTCTTTTCAAAATAACGCACTGTTATTTACTCACTAATAACACACAATTATCCTTGCTTTTATTTATTGGTTTAATTCCATAATCTCGGGCTTTTTTGGTGTCCGTCAGGAACTGAATTTCAAAATAAAAATAACCGGAAAAAGACGTAGGCCTGTAAGGGACATTTCGAGCATCATTGCGATTGTCAACATTTTTGAGTTTAGAATGGCCGAAAACACTACACTACCCATAATCCCCAGCTATCGTTTAGGACTACAGTTCCCGTAAGGTTACGCAGAGCGTCAAACAGCTGTGTGAAATGGAACGAAACCACGCCAGATTATCCAAAACTGGAATCGAACACCCCCCAGAACCACACATGCTGGCTATTGTGTTTCGCAAAATGTTCTATGGGACGTCTCTACTGAACGTTTTCGTTTTCCCCACAATTAGAAGTTGCCAGTATTAAACACATTGGTGTTATCAAATGTAAAACATATAATTAATAAATGGGTGAAAATCACTTGTGTCCATAATGCGCAGCATTAATATATACCCACATGACAGCTCATTGCTACTTTGTAATTCTACTCCACTACAATTCAGAGGTTAACCTGGTATGTTTACTCCACTGCATTTATTTGAGTTACTTTGCAGATTCTGATTAATGATGTGAAATATAAACAACCCTTAAATCAGACTTCAGTTACACCTGAGTAAAATTCAGGTAAGGTGATTGTCAAGTGCCAACAATCAGGAGAGATATTTGATAGTTGGTGCTTGAGAAGACTAAACATGTATCTGCAATTGACATGAATGGAAACAAGTAATAAAGTATATTCATTACTAGTTATTCTCTACTAATAGTTCATTAAAGACTGTATATTATGGCTATTTTGCACATCCCTTTCAAGATTTTCAAAGGTTTATTGACATATCATACACAACTACGGTGTAGTTATGCAATGATGAAAAACTTGGGTCACAGGTTCCTCAACAGTGCATTACAAGACATCTATCAATATGTGTGTACCTCCACCATTAAACTGTCATATTCTGCACATGTCTTATTCTATCTACATACATAAGAGTATAATTAATGTGTATAATATCAGTTAAAATAAGTGCTTCAACATAGTTAACATTGCAGGAAAGCAATATATTAGACGTTAAGTACTTTGTCAGGCTTAATATTTAATATTTAATGTTTAAATAAAGGTTAATCCGTTGTTCTGTTTTGCACCTCCTCCTATTAATATCTGTGTACATCCTGCACTAAACTGTTTTATTGTAGAGATCACTTATAATATCTTCTTGATTTTTTATATTCTATATTTCTATATTTATACTTTCCCCCTGAAAGTATGTACTCTGTACAATAATTCAATAACGTGCTTTAACCACTAGGAGGTGCACCCAAGGTGCACACAGCCATAATAACTTTGTATTACAGTGTACAACATCTGAAGATGTATAGTTTTATTCATGCTTTCACATCATTTTACAGCATATTGCTATACTATTTCAGACTCAGTATTTACATTCTTACATTCAAAGAAATTCAGTAATATCTTTAAAAACTACAAGTCCTTTTCTCTCAGCTGTGCACCGTTATGGTGTAAATATAACCTATCTATGAATTAGATCAAATGTAAAAGTCAGCCGAATTCGTGTAGATACTGCAAGGAGACATATTGTGTGAAGAGAAATTGAAGATGTTGTTTAATTGTTGATATATTTATGATCCACGTCAAGTATTCAGTCTCGTCGCCATTTCTTCCAGTTTTTCCAAAGGTCTTCTCATCAGGGCGCTATAAATAAAGAAAGTTCTACGGCAGATCTTTAATATGTAATGCAGCCGAACTGTGTATTACAATGCCGTTATGTGATGACTTTCCAAAGAGAAAAGCAAGAGCACTCGGAATTCAGTATTATTTTATACTTTTAAAATGTTTTCCGGATTTCATATAATATAAACACCAAATCCCAGCATGCATTGCGGCTAACACATCCAATCAACGAGCTTCAAACCATAGCTGAGGATCTTGGGTAATCGCTCGAAATGCCTACGTCTGTTTCCTGTTATATTTATTTTGAAATTCAGTTCCTGACGGACGCCAAAAAAGCCCGAGATTATGGAATTAAACCAATAAATAAAAACAAGGATAATTGTGTGTTATTGGTGAGTAAATAACTGTGTTATTTTGAAAAGAATAACAAATTAGAAGGAAAAAAAGATTTAAAAATACAGATTTCAGTATCCTGAGGCTCTGAGCCCATTTATTTTCCTCACAGACGACAACAAAAGTCCGAAATTATACGATTTAAAATAAAAGCAATAACTGTGGCTTGATATTGAGTAAGAACATGTTTTTATGAACCACACAGCTTCCGGTCTTCCACGACCCGACCGGAGAAAAAGACGTGCTGCAGCCTGCAGGAACGAAACACGTTACCAGTAGAAATACATTGCTTTTAAAATCGTCTTGTGCAACACGAAAAAAAGGTGCAAATCGTGTTGGTGAACACGAATCAATAGATTAAAAATCGTGTTAGTGAACACGAAATGCCGTGAGACTGGGTTGTGTTATCATACCAGCGTTATTTCGCTTCCCGTCTGATGAAAGGACCAGGAGTAGCTGGATCAAGCTGCAAGTGGGAGTGTAACTGCCGCTGCGCCTCGGCTTGTTGACAAAAAAGACGCCAGAAGCGAAATGTGGAAGTATTTGAGCTATATCTCTGACAGTGAGGGCAAGCCTACGGACACCACGAGTCTGTAAGACATGTTGTAGATCCCTGCAAGCCAAGGGAGCCAACACATCAAACTTGGCTAAGCACCCACCGACCGGCATCCAGAGCTGTTTAAAGAATTTAAAGACAGACAGGTTAGCGAATGTGATAGATAACATAATTACATCATGCTCAAGTCCAAGTCAAACAAGTGTAATTTATTTTGTGACAACGAACGTTTTCGTAGTTTGACGTGGCAATTAATGGCAATGATAACTGTCTAATGGCGCGTTTCCACTGCAGGCCTCGCTCGGTCTCGCTCGGTTTGGTTTGGCCTTATTAGGTCCGGCTCACTTTAATGCTGCGTTTCCATTACAGTTTAGGAACTGGGGTAGTTACTATCGTAACGCAGTGTAGGCGGGGCGATCAGCTTTTTGGCGGGCGGGAGCGACGCTGCATACAACTGCCATGATGTCATCTTCAATGTGACTCACACAACAACAATGGAGCATGTGGAAGCCATCGTGTCCTTGCTTCTTGGTATGTGGTTTTTTATCACAGAAAAGGCTGCTTATAGCAAGACGGAATACAGAAGAAGCTGAGGGGAGACTTATGGCAATCGTACAACGCGGCAGAGACTACTCCAGGACGACTCAACGACAACGCAACTCGGTAAGCTAACGTTAGCTAACTAGCAATGTGTTTTCACGCTCACGATACGACCAAAGTGTTTCACGCTCATTATATGACAAAAGGGTTTCAAGTATTTAATTAATTGTAGCTACCACTTTTACGTATTAAAATATGTATGCTTTTGTTTGTGTATTTCAGAAGTTAGGTTGCCACCGCAGACCATGTGTTTGGTTGCTTGACCGAGCAACCGAGTGGTGGGGTGTGATTGTTCCATCTTTCACACACACTCAGTGGGTGGAGAACTTCAGGATGTCTGAGGAAACCTACATCTACCTGTGCAATAAACTGCGGCCAGCGATGGAGAGACAGGACACACCATTCCGCGAGTGTATACCTCTAAAGAAGAGAGTGGCCATCGCACTGTGGAAGCTTGCGACCGGCTCAGAGTACAGAAGCATTGGACATCTTTCCGGAGTGAGCAGGACTACTGTGTGCCGGTGTGTGCGAGACTTCTGTGCTGCTGCAGAGGCGTTGTTCGTACCAGAACTAATTCGTTCACCAGACCGGCAGAAGTTTGCAGAAATGGCTGCCTACACTGAGAACCGGTGGGGGCTCCCTCAGTGCGTAGGTGCTATTGATGGATCCTGTTAGAAATTAAAATCAATGTTTTATGGCATAATGTACCTTAAACATACCGTCAGTTTAAATGCTATTTTATTCTGGAAAAAACCGGAAGTTCTCAATACCAAGCTTTTATTCTGAAAATCCGTCACGACGACATCCGGGACTACCGCCCATTAGTATCATTAAAGTGGCTATTGACGCCGTTAACATGTGTTACATATAAAGTTATGAAAGAGATA
This sequence comes from Champsocephalus esox, assembly GCA_036324585.1. Taxonomy (NCBI): domain Eukaryota; kingdom Metazoa; phylum Chordata; class Actinopteri; order Perciformes; family Channichthyidae; genus Champsocephalus; species Champsocephalus esox. Next base: position 33,981,704 of record CM070490.1, read on the forward strand.
AGGAGGAGAAAAGGCATGTGGAAGTAAGCAATGAATGTAAAATGTGGAAATCCTCTGTTTAACGCGATATCGGACATGAACGAGGGGGGAAGTCCCCTACGTCACTACAGCTCCCAGAGAGGAGGAGCGAACAGCCAGCAAGCGGGAAAGACGAATGCTTGGGAGCTCTCTTCTGCACGGCCATCACAGGGAGAGGAAGGCTGCAGCCTTTCTCCTCCAACTGAACAATATCCTGCTTGTAACATTACCGCGCTTTTTATTAATTAAAGTACCAATTTTGAACCTTCTCAGAGACTCCATTTAGTCTCCTTTTTTAAGCTTCTTACCTGGACGCGAGAATAACGAACACAGCATAACATTTGGTTTTTTCCCCGACGTGATCTCGTGACACCGGGAGAGCGGTTGCAGTTTTCAAAGGAGTTTGAACAATGCTGGCAGATATACACTCGGGCCCAATAAAGAAAGGTAAAAGAAGTACCTGTTTATTCAAAATCTTCAATAGATTACATAGTGAACAATAGGAGTGTGTGTCTGTCTGGTAAGTTGGACTCCTGAGAGACTGCCTAAATTAATGTTAAAACAATCAAATTTATAACAATAACAATTATATACTTGGGGCGTTGCTTTGTCACAAGCAGGGTGAGTTCATATTTCTTCTTTTTCTTACATTTAACTCTGCATGTTACTAATTTGTGTGTGTTAGTATTTTAACTATAAATGTGTGTGGTCATTGTACTTTGGATAGGTGTCTTGTTGCGTTTTCATGTAGGTGTCTCTTGTTACGTTAGTAGTTAGTTAGCCTATGACGTAAGGATATATATGTCCATTTAACGATTATTGTTAAGATCTATGAGACATAGTGTAGGAACATTCTAAAGCCCCGAAGGCAGGAGAGACTGAAAAGAGTCAAGGGAAGCTTATAAAAGTTAACAGCATTTAATTACACAAAAGATGCGGTGGTGTACATTACAACATGTAATGTGCAGTGGAGGCGGCTCTCCCCATGCGTCCGGTCAGCCGGAGTCAGCCGGAGGAAGAGGTCAATCTTTTGCGTGCTCTTCCTGTTGTCATCTGAGGTCTTCTCCTATTGGCCGACGTCGTCGGGGGCGGGTCCAATGCAATTCCTGCCTTGTTGTATTGTGAAATTACATCATTCTGGTGTCTGTGGTTATTTAAACATTCCCTAATAAACGTTATTCAGCGGCAATAGATGAGTGCTAAACCCAGTGTGCTCTGTGTACAACACCACATGTCATTTCACCTTCGATTCATGGTTTGAACATGCAGCATTTCGCCACATGCTAATGCTAACCGGAAATGAAGCATTTTCAGAATAAAAGTATTAAGTGAATAGTTAGTGAACTTCAGGTTTTTCAGAATAAAACTGATTTAAATTAAATAGTGTATTTAATTCAAATTACACCATATCAACATTGATTTTAATTTCTAACAATCCCTCCTTACATACCTTTTAAGGTATGTACATAATATTGAAATCAATGAGTTCTTCATCCGAACATTGCATGGTACATAACTCATAAAAGTAAAAAAACAAATAATACATATTCATCATAACTATGAAGTTTTTCATTTGTGCACAACTTCTAGCTTAAACCTTTAATGTCACTTCGTAAAATAGCAGCAATTAGCTTGGTATGGAAAACGTCTGACTCCCTCCTTTCACATCATAAATCATCTTCTTACTGTATCTGGTGTAAAGGCACTTTTTCTTTTACAAAGTATAAGAAGGATTAAACTATCTGAAAATAGCTAAATATTACTCTTTATTTACTTCTACTGTGTCTCTGGTGTAATTTCTGAATCTCTGCTGGTTCTAGTAGATATAATTCTCCCCATCCACATGCTTGTTGGTTGTGGGACAGAGGAATAATAATTCAGAACCTGCTGATATTTGAATCTTACTACTGGGCATATGTTACAAACAAAAAACATCTTCATGGTGAACTAAATAAAATCCTTGTAATCTTTCTCAAATCTAAATATAACCATGAACTATTCCTGTTTGTGGTAGACACACACTAACGTTATGTAATACAATTTCATTATGGATTCAAAAACAACTAAAGTCATGATGCTGTCAGAGTGAATGATTTCCTGAGTGTATCTGTCCTGTAAGGTACGTCATTCTCTGCTTGGATCGTGTGCAGAAATCCCATCGATTGCACCTGGCAATACGGCTTCCACCTGTCTATTATCAAGCTGAAAAATGAATACAGATGTCTTCCTATTGTTAAATTAAATGTATTTCCCCATAATGAACTAAACAATAAAATCTATGGCTTTTACTTCTAATTCTTTAACAGGCTAGTTACAAAATGTTGTCTAAATTAAATTTGGTCTCATTACATTACTATGTTTTAGCTTAACTGTAATATGTTCTTTCTACATTTCAAACCTCAGTTACTCTAATACCTGTTAAAATATTACAAAATTGTTTAATTATCACAGGTCAACTTCTTCGGTATTCCATTCTGGAATTACATCTCTCACAGTAGCCCCTTGGCCACTGATTCTGCATCTGTGTTACCTGCTATAACTCAATCAATATTAGAAACATGTCAACATCCATCAAACAGTATCTTATCCCCAGATATGGAGCAGGTTAATTATAAAACTATCATTCAATGCTCAGTTTGAACATCTGGGTTGGGGCGGTAGGTTTCTGTCAATCCTTAAAAGAAAAATTTAAATTGTGAATTTTACAGCCATGTTGACATTATACACACTCCCCCCTTTTTACACATGAACTCATGTGTAACAACACCCTGTAATGGGGAGGGGGAAAAAACTGTTAGGTAAATAACAAACATTATTTACAATTTTACATCCATTATCATCATTTCCACATTAAACACTTCAGTGAAAAGAAGTGTTTCTCTCCGTCCTTCAGATTTTAGTTTGAGTTTTACATTTGCAAACCGCCAACTCCTGTGGGAGTAAAATATCAAGTCGATTAGAAACGGGTCACATGTGCGGTTTTCCCTTTTGTGGAATTTTTAGGAAACCTTTCGTTTCCCTTGGAGCTCCAAAATAATATGTTAGTCCAAAAACATGCTTGGTTAGTTATTGTTTTAGAATCATGCAGTTACACTGATCAGATGCCGGCATTCATTCACACTCACACCGTCTGATTGTCAAGTCAGGTTTGGTCAGGTACACCCCAGAGTCAGTCATGGACAGTGCTTTTGTCACACTGTCAGTCAGGGTTAAAGGTCATTTGGTCTGGGTCTTTTGGCCATGTCGTGCTCTGCAGAGTCTTTTCAGAGGTAATTCAGCATAGGCGGGTACCCTTTATCTACAAAAATATATCATATGCGGAGCACCATTCCTTATTCATTCACGATTTCAACTATGATTTTCAAGATGTTTCTAACTTTTCATTGGGACTTCTGCCTCCCACCTTTCTTGAAACTTGGTACAAAACTCACTTCCTTAGAGTACTACTACTGCAATTCATTTACACCTAATTAGTATTAAAATGTCTAATAGATGTATTTCAGAAAATTGTGTAGATCACTTTTATCTTGTGTAAAAACATTACTAGGATCTGTGTAGCGCTGCTATGCATTTCATAGCTCATCTTCAATTCTGGTCCACCTAAAAATCAATGTTAAACTCTTTAGCAGTGTGTGGAACCCTGGATATCCGAACATGCAACAATTATTCCCTCCTTTATCAAGGATTTAAAAACAGAAGTCATTTCATATTTCCAACTATGCCCTCCTATGGTAATAACTATGTCACAATGGTGAAATCAATTCTTTAGATTGGAATACTATATCTGGCTTGGCACTAGCTCTCCCTTTAACATTATCCATACAGATAAAGATTTGTCTTATAGAGTGGTTCCTAAAACTATCCCACTACTTTATTCACACGTGAATAAAAATCTCAAAGAATATGTTGTTAAAAGATTGAAGAATATGGTTCTACTCTGTCATGTCTCCCCCTTTAACCCTCAGTGTGTTTTAGGATGTTTCTCATTTTACTTTAATAGTTTCCTCTTGACTGCTATTTTTAATTTAATAAATCTTTCCGTCTTTATGCTTTAAATGTGCGTTTTGTGAATAAGTGTGTTTATGTGTAAACTCACTCATTCCCGTTCTCCTTTTCTCCTCCCCTGGTTTTCTCAAGCCGTGACCCCCGGCCTCCTCACTTCTAATCGACCATGCCAACTCCTCTGATTCTGTCTTTTCTTCAGTCCATCAGCTCTTGAATCCATCCGCTGTAACTCTTTTAGGCAGCCATTGGCCCAGCTACATCTGCAGCCCCCATCATACCACTGTTCTTGTACTGCTTTGCATTTCATCTCCTCCTTTACAGTCTCCCTGCTGTTTTTATGGAGGGCGGATTCTGCTCTCATGTCCCACACTTTGCTCTGGTGCCATATCTCGTGGCTCAGCTTGGAACGTCATGCCCTGCCCGAGGGACTGATGAGCGTAGATCTCTGCCTGTCAGCAAGCTGTTTGGTTCTGGATGCCACAGGTGGAGATAGTTCTGGCTGAAGTCTTGTTGTTGTTGTTGTTTCAGCTTTGGTTCTCTGTCTGTTCGATGGAGAAGGAGGAGTCTCCTGTTGGGTTAGGTCTTTTGTCTGCTTGGAGGGTCGGGATCGTAGCCTTTGTAACTCAGAGGGGGAGTCCAGGTCTCGGGACGCATTACCTATAAAAAAGTCTAGCACACTGAGGTTAAATAAATCCAACCCTTTCCACTCTGACACTTTCTAATCATACTATCTGTCTTAATTGTTAAATGCCATCTAAACAACATCATTGATGTCTACTAATGATATTACAAAAACTCACTGTAAAAATGGTTTCATCCATTGCTACATATTTACCCAACAACTCTTTCAGGAAACCATTTTCTCCTATAAATTGAAAAACGTACATGTTTCCAGCATCACATATTCCACACACTACGAAAGAACATCTTCATATTTTCTCCAATATTTTAAATCCCACCGTTACAATAGTAACCCTGCAGAGCACACAAATCAGATCACAGTAATGACATTTGACTCAAGTGTAGGCCTATGTCTACTTTCCATTATACTTATTACTTGTGCTGAACATTTATTTATATTGTCTAAATTCCTTGTCTATGATGTGCAAACAGTTCGAGTGTAAAATGTGTTTTTCTCAATGTATTTACACTCTACAGATTCTTGAGTTTACTCATCTCCTGGTGCTGTCCTTGTAAAAAATGTTCAATTCCTTATTGTTTTGTACCAGTTTTCCAAAATCAGTTCTAACTGCCGTGCCGTTTCAGGAAAGGTGGCGGTACGGCTACACAATGTGTAAGTGCGTGCCAACATGTTCCCTTTTTAACTTTGATCCGGAGTGCATCTGCAGTGCGTTCTACAACTTCCCATGGTCCACTCCATACAGGTTGCAACGAGTTCATCTTGTGGATTTTTACATTTACCCAATAACCTGACCCAACAGAAATATTCGTCATGGCCCTGGCATATGCTTCCGCCTCAATATTTCTAATATCTAACACTGGTTCTCCTCTGCATTGTGAGGTGCTACCTTGTGGTGGATATTGCTGAGTGGGGCAATCTCTGGCCAGATGTCTACAATCTCCACATATGAAGCAGCCATCATTCCTTCTTCCTCTCCATTGTCCCTTTTGTTGATGCTGTATGGGAGTGTATACCTGTGCTTGCGGCTGTACTTGGGTAGGAAGATACACAGGTGTTTGCTGTTGATAATACTGTTGTGTCTGAGGTTGGAATTGTGTAGGATTGTATTGTAGCACTTGTGGTGGGTTTTGTATTTGTTGATGCGGACAATCTCTGGACCAATGGTCCATCTGACCGCATGTGTAACATCCCACTTTCTTGAAACCCTTTCCTCCGCCTTTTCCTCGGAATCTCCCTCTACCTCTACCTCTTTGTTGGTACTGCATCTGATGTTCTGGCACCACCTGAGCTTGAACTGTTAGCGGTGCCTGCATTACTGTCTCCGTTTCTATGGTCTTCTCTGCTGTAGTTGCCATTTGCCTTGCCGCTTTCTTGTTTTTATTAGCTTCGGTATCTTTCTCAGCTACTTTTATCTTCAAAAGTTGTAGTTGTAGTGTTTTAATTTCTTCGTCATTTTCCCACTTTGTTGCCTGGTATTTCATATCGTGGTGAATGAGATGTAGTCTCCATTCTTCAATGGGTTTAGCGACTAATCCCACCACGTCTCCCAGGTCTGCCTGCACTGATCGGGGAAGGGCTTTAATGACAGCGTTCTTCCACAACATTACGACAGCCGGAGAAACGTCATGCCGTTCTCCAGTGTAGTCCTCCCACACTCCTTCACATCTCTTCAAGAAGGCATGCATTTCTTCCTCCGTGCCTTTCCTCAGGCTGTTGAGGGCATGTAAACTGCGTGTTGTCGGGTAGATGTGACGAATAGCAGCCCAATAATTCGACCTGATGTAGTTGAATGGAGTGTCATCTGGGTCATTTGTGCAATTGGCCTCGGAATCTATTGCTCTCACTTCAAGTCGTCCTTCAATCCGTCCGAGCAGGGCCCTCATGTCTCCCAAGCACAGGTGGTCTTGGGCTGTGTATCGCTCCAGATCATTCACCCACTTCTGACCTCCTTTCGTGAGTGGAGGTAGCTTTGACACTAATGCTTCCATGTCCCTGTGAGTCCATGGTTGGTATTGAAATCCTCTTCTTCCAGCCGCTATCAATGGCATGGAGGTATGTGCACTGGTCTTGGTTCTTTTAGTTTTGGGGCATGTCCCAGGGTAATGTTGCTCATTTCCGCTGTCGTCATTTTCATCTCCCTGTCCATTGGAATAGTCAGGAGAGTAGTTTGTCCGGCGTTTTCTTTGAGTTATTTGTTCTTCTTGTTCTCTCCTCTGTCTATCTGCCATCATGTCCTGGAATCTTACATCTTCTTGTCGTCTTTCCGCCAGAAGTTGTTGGTATTTATCTTCCTCCCTTTGTCTTTCTGCAATAATGTCATTATGGGCTTCAACTGCCTTCCGTTTTTCTTCAATAATGTCATTATGGGCTTCATCTGCCTTTTGTCTCTCTTCCATCCCTCTGATGAGTTCTGCTTCCAGTCTTCTGTCGAGTTCCTCCAGTCTTCTGTCGAGTTCCTCCAGTCTTCTGTCGAGTTCTTCCTGTCTTTTGTCGAGTTCTTCCTGTCTTCTGCCGATTCTGCTTCCATTCTTCTACTGAGTGCTTCCTCTCTTCTGCCAAGTTCTTCCATTACTGGCAGATCTTCTGCTGCTACCACATGTAAGCTGTTTGTCAATCCCTGGCTGGTATATTTTAGATAGAGAATCAGATTTGCAACCATAACTTTTCTTTTTTCAGCTTTTTTCATAGCGTTTTTAGCAGGTCCATACCGAGGGGGTTGTCCGGCTTTGATCCATGCTTTTTCCTGTTGTAGGTATTCAGCATTCTCATGTTCAACTACAGCTTTTCTATGGGCATCCGTTGGTCCAGGTTGATCATCTGCTGGAATCAATCCTCTCGTTTGCCACTGCTTGAACAGTTCCTCTATTGGTTCCATTTCTTCTGTCTTTTAGTGGGAACTGTCCCAGCATCTGACCAGGTGTTTACTCTCGCCTTAATATCTGCAGTTGTGCCTGGCACTGGGAGTGCTCTTAACTTGGTGTCTTCTGGCGACATGTTTCTTAAGTTCACGGATAATATTATTAAGTTATCAAAAATGAATTACTAATCCTCTGAATAGTACCTTTGTATTCTTTATAAAGATATCCTATGTCATCTGAACTTAACTAATTTGGAAAATAAATGTAAATGTTGTAAAACTGAGATTAGAAAATCAAAATTAGACAAAATTAAAATTATGCAAATTTCTAAAATCTAAATAAATAAATGAAAATGAACAGTGTATGGTTTTCACTTTGTAATATTAAAATAGGAATATGGTGCAAATCCAAATAAACCGTGTAAGTCTACAGTGTATACTAAAGTTTATGAAATGATGCAAATGTCATAAAATGTGTTAACTACAATACTTCAATTCAAAGAAACCACATGTAATCTTTATCTGTGTGATGAAGAATGTATTAACTGTAATACTTAGTATGTCCGCTAGGGGAGCCGTTTCATTTGTAACTCCTCTCAAATGTATCAACTAGTACTTCCGGTTCATAAACCTACATCCTGTTTATTTCCTCAAAATATAAAGTTCAAATTACTTTCTTTGAAAAGCATGAAAAACAAAACAACTCAATCTACTCTCAACGTTAATCTACACCATCCCTGTGTATTCAATCAGTAGTTACCGGTTGTATCTTTACTCAAACTATTTCACCACTAATAATGCTAACTGGCTAGCTAACTAGCTTAGCAGTATAGCATTAACCACATGTGATTGGGGGAAGGGGAACAATGGGAACACTCAAACTCTGCAGATAAATAACCACACTGCTTGTCAATACATAACAATATTCATTTATCTTAGCTCTAAATTCTATAGATGCTGACCTTAAAAGCTGATCTCATACCAATCTTGTACACAATCACCTGGGCTTAGATCATCACACAAAAATACTTTATTAAACCAGACTACGCAGGTTTAACACATCAAACATATAGACTAACATGAATGGACCCAGTCCAGCGTAAAACAGATCAGGTCTGGTACCTACCCAGAGGTATCCCAGATACAAGCTAGTGCCTCCCCAGAAGGTCTTAATACTATGTAATATTCACATTAATCGGGCGGCGCCGAAGATACAACAGAGACGAATAGAAACACTATATACACACTCCACACCACTTGCAATCACCACGGAATTAAACAGGTAACTGTCTCACCTTTCGTTTAGGCCCAGCCAAAAACCTAGTGTGATGCTAGTTAGCTTGCAGCCTTCCCCCGTCTGTTCCAGCTCAATCTCACTTCAGGGCCCACCCAGTGACGCCAAATGTAGGAACATTCTAAAGCCCCGAAGGCAGGAGAGACTGAAAAGAGTCAAGGGAAGCTTATAAAAGTTAACAGCATTTAATTACACAAAAGATGCGGTGGTGTACATTACAACATGTAATGTGCAGTGGAGGCGGCTCTCCCCATGCGTCCGGTCAGCCGGAGTCAGCCGGAGGAAGAGGTCAATCTTTTGCGTGCTCTTCCTGTTGTCATCTGAGGTCTTCTCCTATTGGCCGACGTCGTCGGGGGGCGGGTCCAATGCAATTCCTGCCTTGTTGTATTGTGAAATTACATCATTCTGGTGTCTGTGGTTATTTAAACATTCCCTAATAAACGTTATTCAGCGGCAATAGATGAGTGCTAAACCCAGTGTGCTCTGTGTACAACACCACATGTCATTTCACCTTCGATTCATGGTTTGAACATGCAGCATTTCGCCACATGCTAATGCTAACCGGAAATGAAGCATTTTCAGAATAAAAGTATTAAGTGAATAGTTAGTGAACTTCAGGTTTTTCAGAATAAAACTGATTTAAATTAAATAGTGTATTTAATTCAAATTACACCAT